>CAVNYN010079307.1:322-24061 GCA_963692815.1 Nyctanthes arbor-tristis
AAAAAAAAAAAAAAGAGGGGGGGTGGTTGGAGGAGAACCGTAGTAGCAAATACGTGAAAAGTTACCTTGAGTGCTTTTGATAAGATCCCATCCTTTCCACAAACATCCTTCCATTTTAAATTATTCGAAGTATATTTCCGGAGTAAATTATATTCCCAATTTGCTTTCACAGCTTCTCTTGCCGCACCAAGCAATAGTTTGTCATGTGAAATAGAAGTCTTTCTGCCTTGCTCAGAATAGAGCTCAATAGCATTTTGCCCATGAGGCAACCAATCAACAGGAGCAACATTAACAGCTTCAGCACAATTAAAACCACAATTGAACCCGGCGTGATATGCTCGAGGTAAAGTCAGAACAAATTCACCCGGATTCTGAACACACCGATAAACAGGCACTCCTTCGGATCTTAGGATAGAAGGGGAGAGTTGTGTGACCTGCAGAATCAAAAGCAGATTTGGAATGACTCCAGGAAGAAAATGACTTCCAAACTGCCAAAACTAAACTGTCACATCATTACATCCATACATCAAAACTAAGGGAGGAAAGAAAGAAAGCAGAAAAATAAAATAAAATGACTATCCAATTTGGCTTTCGGACCACCCAACTACTAAATTACCGGAACAACCATAATTATCTTTAGCAAGGTTTTAAGGCTTGAAACTCAGTAATAAAAATTAAACAATCAATATCCGTGTTAGCCCCCTATAAAGCTCCTAAAGAAAGAAAAAGTTTTCATATTGCTATTTTTTCAAAAAGAATCTCAATATATTGAAAGAAAAACAATTACCAGCTTATGAAGCAAGTCCGGCTGTTCTTCAAAGAGGTCAGGCAAATATTTCCTCATAGCTGCCTCGAGTTTCAAGGCACCTGATCCTGGAACGCCATACCACATTTTTGGAGCTCCCCAATGCATGTAATTTAATGAGATAAGTGATGATCCTCAACATGCTGTTGACAATTAGAATTATTATTAATTGACACCTAGAAAGATAAATGCATTTGCAATCATCCAGTAGTAAACATCCTTATCAATTGCAATTACTTGACACATAAAAAAGATACAAGCATGTTGAACACTTCATTCTATGTAACTCACAAACACGCATGCTCTCTTTAATTTTCGCAAAATAATTGTCTTTTGAAAGGCATACAACTTAATTTGCACCTTTTTTTATCTCACTCTTAAAGCAAATGTAATTAGGATGGAAGATATCAGAGAACAATATCAAATGAAAAAGGAAATATCTCCGTCTGGATCTTGCACAAACATGTTCAACCAAAAGCACTTAACTGAACCATGCACTAGAATACGGCCATATGAAGACATCCAAACGTTAATCAAGCATCAATTTTGCTATGAGAGAATATGTATAGCTTAAGCAGCATAACAAGTGCCTGTGTCTAGGAAAACCAGACATGTCTTATCTTATCAACATAGAGAATATTTTTGGTAGGAGAGATTGTTCAAAAAACTGCATTAACTAAAACAAAAATTCCAGAGTTGAAGACATTATTCTATATACAAAATCAAATACGATTTATAGACCTTTATATCTTTTATTTAGCATCCAGTTAGTTATCTAATTATGTTTTATAACAGAATCTATTTTAGAATAGAAATGAAATGAGTGGTGGAGAATTGTGTAGTATTTGTTGGTCCAAACATATATCAAGATAAAAATTACTTGACTAATTTCGATTTGAAATATAAATAGTGCAATAACACATATCTAATTATAGTTTTCATGTTATAGTTTGGCATAAAAACAATCTAATAGAACCATATAGCAGAGAAACATAAGAGGATCATCTCTTTTCCTTACCCAACAGAATGAAGAAAAGCACATTCCAATATACAGCCAAGGGACCAGAACACCAGATATATCGCCGCTTTCAAATGACAGAACAGAACCAGGAAGCCTAGGAAAGTTATTCAAATTCCATCCTGAATTGATGTACTTAACATTAGAAACAGAACCTGCTTCACGAGGGGTTTTAGGAAACCCACTGCCAAATACTCCTGTTTCCAAGTCAGCCCCATAAAGCACCTAGAACTCAGCAAAATAATACAAATAAAATTGAAATTATGTGACCTGTTGAATGACAATCATCTAATTCTTAAATATTTTGAGATGAACATTCTAAAATTACCTCAATTTCTTCTGTTGGTTTCTCTACTATCCGCCAAAATTCACCCTCAATATTCTCTATGGAGGGTTGCCACTGCTCTTCAAGCATAGTTTTGTAACCACCAGAATCTGAACTAGTACTGTTTTTCCTGAAGTACTGGGCCTTGAAATCATCAGCATGCTTTTGGAACGTACCTAGAGTAAACTCAGGACCAGCTTCAAAGCCAAACCTCTCAGCTTCAGACAATTCCGCATCACGAGGAATCTTGACATCTTCATTACCATTCCCATGATCAACCCCAGGCTTCATGCATCTTCTCCTTTTCCTCCGCTTATGTTGATTGGGCTGTAATTTCTTTTTCACTACATTCCGATTTTGGAGTTTGTCAATTCGCTGGATACGAGTGGTAAACTTAGAATTCTCCCATGTATTATTTTCCTTCAAAGGACAAGGAGGTTTCCATGAAGGAGGAGGTACTATGCGACAGATCCCATAAGTTTCTGCTTTAGGGCGTATGCTTGCAATATATTTTAAAGTATCTTCAAATTCCTGTTAGAAAAGCATTCATCAGGACAATATCAATATTATGATATTTTTACATCTAAGAATGGACCAAGCACCCTTGCTAAATATTAAAAAGGTAAATTGGAACAGAATTTCAGGTAAAATTGCACAGGGTCAATATAAAGTAGGCCAAATGCATGGTAAAGGACAATAAGGACTCTCTTCGGTTGGATAGAATACAGGAGCTTCCACAAGATCAGGTCTGCGAGCTTCTTCGGGACGCCATTTTGCAATTACCTGCTTCAAAATACACAAATATATTAAAGATTGCATCATTTCCAATTAGTTCAACTGCTTTACACTTAGAGCAGACACTAGCTTGCAATAAACCAATGAACACTGGGAGAGGCAGTTGTTTGCATGACTTTGGTTTCGCAATTTTATGGTCCTATTGGCTACTGTACCTAGTTAACTTGATTAGGCAGACTGCACAATTGTAAGAAGTGGTCAGACTGTATACTTGGTAATTTATAAGTTCACAAAGATTTAAAAAAAATCTGATTGTGTATATTCTAAATTTTTTTATGGTCAGTCAGTTGACCAACACAAGAAAAATATTCAGTTGAGTGCATACCCAATGCTTGAAGTGAAAAGCTGTTAATTTTGAGATTCACCTTTTGACAGTTGCTACATTCTTCGCATCCACGAATGACCCCTTTTGGAAGCTGGGGTCTTAAAGGTACAGTCTGCAAATATATATATATATATATATATAAGAAACTTACAATAATACAAATATAAATGAGTGGAAAAATTTTTCTTTTACACGCATTATATCAAAACTGAATTATTAACCTGCTCAGGTTCAGATTCATCATCAGAGCTGTTACTGAACTGGCTGTAGTTTACGCAAGATCTACGCCTGAGAGACTTCATAATATTTGAGTCACTTTCACTAACAAACTCTGGTTTCAACTGGACTGCTCCTGATGCTGAATAACTATCTTTATTATCATTCACCTTCTCCAAAGAGTAAGGAACAACTGACTCAAAACCGGGTGGAATTGCAGAAATTTCCATTTTGTCTTCTTTTACAGGCCCAGCAAGTTCTGTCCCCATTACCACTGAGATATTGAAGAAAGTTACATCACATACTGAATAGAAAAATATATATTTCTTGACAATACATGGAAAGCAGGAAAAATATATAAGACATTTTTTTACTTATATTATAAAATCAAAAAACAAGGAGATAACTTAATACCTAGAAACTTATCCTCAAATGAGAACAACTGGAATTATAGAAGCCTCGAGTATGGGCCGTTGGAATGTAACATCAAGTGCTGAAATAACTTGAAACAGGAAATGCCTCCATAATAATTTTTCAATACCAGATGCTTCTTCAATTACTACAAGGAACTTTATTTGCAAAGTAGCAAGAAACAAAAGTAAGGCAAGGAAGTCTTACTTATGTTATAAAATCAAAAAACAAGGCGATAACGTAATACCTAGAAACTTACAACTTACTACCTAGAGACTTACTCTCGAATGAGAACAACTCGAATTATAGAAGCCTCAAGTATGGACTGTTGGAATGGCCTCAAGTATGGGCTGTTTGAATGTAACATCAAGTGCTGAAATCACTTGAAAAAAGAAAATGGCTCCATAATATTTGTTTTGATACCAGATGCTTCTTCAATTACTACAAGAAACTTTATTTGCATAGTAGCAAGAAACAAAAGTAAGGCAAGGAAGTCTTAAACTGGAGAGGCAAACGCATTGAATGAGTTCAAGACCAAATATCGTATTCTTACTAATTAATGAATCTAAAATTTACTGTAAATGCTTTGAAAGAGATATGCTGCTAAAAGCATATATATATACATGGAAAACTGAGTTCGCATAATTGAATGCATTTTTCTTTTGCAAGGTTCATAGACATGAAAATTGTGGGCATTTTAACAGCATGCTCTTCAATAAAAGCAGAACACTATTGTTTCTCCATGAAATACCTTAGCAAGCCCTTTGCTCTGAAGACATCAACAGAAGGCAAACAACACACAAGTTAAAATTCAGCTTTTTTTGTGAGATATCTGGATAAAATGGAATCGGAAGTCCTACATGCTTAAGAATAACAGTGAAAATATAAATTTTTTAACAAGGAGATAATTTCCATCAATCTTTTCCTTGATTTCAACCTGCCCGTGTGAGCAACTTTCCTACAGAAAGATATTGAGGAAAAAAAGAGAGGATAATCATCCCTTAATTTCCCTTCTTAAATGAGGCGATACGACTTCTTGCATATTGAAAGTCAATCTCTGAAATCGGTAAGTACCAGATTGCTTATCGTTCTTGCATCATAAAATGCATCAAGGACACACAAAAACAACAACTTCTTCACTACTATTTGCAGAAATTCTTAATCATTCTCACATCATAAAATGCATTGAGGACACGGAAAAGAAATAATTTCTTCACTTCTCGGTTGACAATTAAATATGACAGAGATCAGATTCGGACACATGCGAGCACAAAGAATACACGAATTCTGTATCCAAGTTCCTCTGAAAATTCAGAGATTGTTGAACATAACAATTTTAATTCAACTGCAAAGAATACAGTTCCAACGATATCGCTAGGTGTAAGGTGGGCCTTTTACTGATGACAGGAGAAAAACAATATACAAAGATAATAAACAATTAGATCTATAAAAAAAGATACAAATCATACTATTTATATATTAAAAAAAAAAGAAAGAAAAAAAAAAAGAATACAGATCATGAGACTTACAAATTCTGATCCAAAAGATAAAAATCCCCTTTGACTTAAATATGCTCAAGACTCCAATCCCTACAGTAAGATTTTCCAGAAAACATGAAGAAGCCAGATTGAAAATTAAATAGTAAAATTATGTGCATAAATCTGTAAATAATCTGAAAGTAAAAGTTCAAGCGTGCAAGCATGATCAAATTTACCAGATCTGACCCAAATTCAAACCTAGATATGTTAGAGAACTAGTACCCACCAATTCACTTTTTTGCTTACGGCAAAACTGACCCATCCCAAAACACCATTATCAACCTGGAAATTATCTCCAGACAAAATTAGAACAAAAAAAAAATTATAATTTGGGAACTAAAAATTTGTCCAGGATGAAAACCCAAAATTCCAATTCAGACATAATACCTTAATATACTCATAAATAAATAATCAGATTCCAGATCAAATTTGGATAAGGGCTCATAATTATTATCCAAAAATATACGTCAAAATAATCTAAACTCAATTATTTTATACATTTATAATAGATTGAAAACCCTAGCCTTAAAATCAAGCAGTATATTAATAAAACTATAGGCACCCATTAATTTTCACTAGAAATCTGCAACCTACCATGTCCCTTGTGCCCAAATTCAGGTTAAAACTACTCTTATTAATTGTTTGTATATTAACAATTTTTTTGTGTTAATAAATAGGCATTAAAAAATTTCAGGTTTGATTGAATAATTAATAATATTTATGATTTCTTATTGTAAACTTACCAGATGTAATTTGACGCGTCAGGAGTTGTTTGGGTCTTTATGTTGCGATTCCTTTTTCATATGACTGTCAAACGTAACGCGTGATTATATATTATTGTTATTAAATTAATTTTTTAAGGAAATATTTATATTTATTGTTTATTATAACATAAGATATGTACCCATAAAAAAAAAGAAAAGAAAAAAAGAACATACGATATGTATGATTCTCCCTCCCTCTAAAGCACTTTCATTTCTCTCTCTAGCATTTTCCTTTTATGACAAATTTTTTATGAAATAAAATAGAGTAAATCTACCATCTCATATCACTATTAATTTTCCCCAACCACACAATGTACAGGTCAATTGGTAAAATCAGCCTTATTTTTAAAAAGATTTTGTAAAGAATTATCTAAAAATAGCATTTTCCTTTTCTTGTAACACATACTAGGAAAAATTGGTGGTTGAGTTGGTGGGCCTTTTAATTAAGGAAAAGTCTATCTTACATAGATACATTTTGTACAAAAAAATTTACGCCGAATGGTGTGATCCAATTATTAAGGATTGCTTTTTTAAGTGTTGTGATGTACAAAAAAAACATTCTTATCAATCTGTATAGGTTTTTGTAAAAATATTCATCTAAATAGCAAAATTCTTCAATTATTGGGTTCTGGTCTTTGATGTCCAATGTCGCAGATTTGAGTTAGTAGTTATAATAAGAGCAATTTTAAAGGGACATGAAAAGAGGACATTATTAGGTGACATTCTCATGTAGTACATATTCATTGAGTGATGATTACATTGCTACTTTTTCATCATCCAATACAGGTGTGCCACATAAGAATGTCACCTAATAATGTCTCATTTTCATGTCTCCCTAGAATTTTTCTTATAATAATATTACTCTCTCGTCTCATTTATATAAGCCACATTTCCTTTTTTTTTTTGGCTTGTTTATACATTTTTGTTTCTATATTAAAAAGTTAATTTTGAAAAGCTTATTTTGTATTATATAGATATATACATTTTTGCTTAAAATACTTTTTTTTTTTTTTTTGAAATATGGACTTTTATTAAATTGGGAAAGGGTTGCAATCCGGGCCCATAAAGGGCCAACACGAAAAAGAACCCAACGGGCAGCGGCACAACAAGCCTTTTTAGCAAGATGAGCCCCAAAAATGGAATCAACCCACTAAAGCCCAAAGGCCTAACAACGACAGAGAACAAAGAAACAAAAACAGAAAACGACAACACAGTAAAGACGAACAGCAGCACGACCACGGAGGAATCGAACATCGTCTAGAATCATGGATGAGCTAATTAATTAAAACTTAGTTGTAACACTAATTCATATATTAGTCATTAAATAAATGTAAATTAAAAACGCAGTTTATTTACATAATTAACATTTCCAAAACAGTTCTTAGTAAGTAAACAAACAAACATATTAATTGAGATGTGGTTCGAACAAGTGATATAGTAGTTAAGATATTTACATTTTAGGTGGGAGGTATCGGATTCGAATCACACCAATCCCTCCTCCATTTTCCCTCCCCTCCCTTCCCTTATCTCCCCATTGTATTAATATATATATATATATATATAAATTGCGATGGAAGGGGTATATGTACACAAAAAAATTACACATAGTGCACTTGGTAGGATCCCCATATCACTTCTTGCTATTTGTCGTGAAAACTTTACAAATCTTTTATAAAATAAAGATAAATTTACCACCATTCCCCCCAAACTTTTGCCCTAATCACACATGGATAAAATGGTAAGATTACTATTACCATACCTTGTAAAAGATTTCGTAAAAGATTTTGTAAGAACTTTCTTACAATGAGTGTGCTTTTGTTCACCCCTTTAACGCCCCGTTAAAGGCGTTAACATATTAATTGTGGTGGGGGATCTTAATTAGGAGAATACTTGTCATCATTAGCTGGTTAAACATTTTTTATTAAATTAATTTTTTAATAAGTATTAAATTAAAATTTTAGAACTAATTATATTATTATTATTGTTAAATAAAAAATTTATAACAACTACTGGTCAAGTTCACTAAAAAATTTTTCACGGCAAATTATAAGTATTTTTTGACTATTTGTTTTCATTTGTGAATTATGTTAGTTATAAGTTTTCTTGTATAATAACAACTAAAGGAGTGGCTGTTTCCATTTGCTCTCCACTTTGGCCTATAGTTGCTAACACATTTTTCACTTAGCCGGGTGTTTTTTTATTATGACACGTGTTCACATCTTGGCCGCTGGTTATTTTTGTGTTTTAATATAAAAGGGTTTTCTTTTTTATTTTTAGGGTTAACACTGATATTATTCTTTGCCGCCTTCTTCTCATTGTGGTTTTCTCTCTCAAACTGTTCTAGGGTTTCTGAGTTTACTCTGTGTAACTCTTATTCCCATTTTTTTTCCATCTCTTGGTGAGGTTATGACTAGTTGTAAAGGTCTGTTACCTTCTTGGTTTCAGCCTTATATTTGAGAGGTTTGTATGAGTGTTTGATATGGTGACTCTTTTGTTCTTTGCCGTTGTAATTTCTAGTTGATGCCTAGTGGAATCGAGCGGTGTCCCTTTAGGGATTACTCAATGGTAGTTTATTCTAGATTCCCAAAAAAGGATCTGGGATTTTCTTCTGGGCCTTAGGGTCAAAAAGTCTTGGTGTTTTCCGATTCTGCCTTTACTTTTTCTTGCGCTCTCTCGCTTAATTCACTACAATGGTATCAAAGTGATTATGTGAATTGGGTGGAGTGTTCACGGGATTGAGTAAGTTTTGGGTTTTCTGATCAAAGTCTACCGGAGTGTTCACGGGATTTACGAAAGTTGCGATGATCTTGCATGAATCTCTAAAGTGCCGCGATCACCTAGGGTTTGTTTCTGTCTGTCGAAGTTTAGCCTGGTACTATCTTTCCAATATTTTATACTTTGGTCTGATACATCTCAGTTTTTATTGGTTTTCTTCTCTTGAGATCTTCCTTTTCAAACTTCCTTTGTCTTGGGTTTCATGCGAGGAACCCTAAATCTGGAGGAGAGGGTTGCTTCTCGTTTATTGGTTTTTCATTCTCGCAAGATATATCCTTGATTGAATCTGTTTCTTTGACTAAGTATTCTGCGATTGGATTTTTTGTGATAGTTCTATTATTTGACTCCGCGTGAATTATTTTTTGTTTGTTTAATTCATACTTTTGTGATATCTGTTGTCACTCCTCTTGATGACAACCTCTAAAGTTGAAGTTGCGGTTTGGACTGGCAAAGGAGACTTCAGTCTCTGGCGCTGGAAAGTAAGAGCTTGCTAATGCATCAGAGGTGTGCTGCTGCCATTGATAACACATGGCAGGTAGAAATCAGTGCTTATAGAAGGCAAGAACTTGATGAGTTAGCCTGGAGTACTATTTTTCTATACTTATATGATGTTGTACTAAGGAAAGTGGGTGAAATCACTATTGCTCATGCTATTTGGAATAAACTTGAAGAATTATATTTGACTAGAACTATTTCTAATAAATGTTTCTTGTTAGGACAATTTTTTGCCTTCAAGTTTGATACATCTCTGGATCTAAAGTCCAATCTGGATAAGTTTAATAAACTCACTCAAGACTTATCTGACTGTGAGGAAAAAATTTCTTAGGATCAACAGTGTGTTGCCCTATTAAATGCTGTAGGTGATAAATATAGAGATATGAGATATATTCTTGAATATGGTAGGTACTTATATGGTAGGACTGAAAAGGGTAATTCTCATGGTGAAGTTCTAATGGCCAAATCTTTTAAAAGGGGGTCCAGTTCTTAGAATAACTATAAGTCTAAAAAGGGGAAAAACATAGAAAAGGGAAAAGACACTGACAAGTCTAAGTCCAAAAACTCCAAGGGTAAAAACAAGAAGTTCAATTACTGTAGGAAATCTGGACATTACATTAAACGGAGTCTAAAAATTGCTAGCGATCTTAAGGATAAAACCAACCTTGAGAAAGATTTCCCTGACGCTTATAATGTGACAGAGGATAATAACAACACTGGTGTCGTATATGTTACTTTTGACTGAAATACCTCTCTTAATGATTAGATTCTGGATGCACACATCATGTTTGTCCTAATAAAGATTCACTACAATGAATGTCGTCTACATGCCAAAAATTCACCAATATAGACCTATTGCGATGATTTTTCGTGACGACAATGTTGTTACTATAAGCCCGTATCTACAGCCTCCTAGCAACGACGTTTGGTCCTATTGCGATGACACTTATATCGACTTTTGGCCCTATCTAACGGTTTTGGGCTATACAAATTTTTTAACCCAATCCACCATCGCCCTGGCCCAACCCGAGCTGCTCCCCGCCTTATTTAGTTAAGCAATTTCTTTGCGCCTCTAAGGAATCGAACTTGGGAAATCCTCCTTTGTGCACATGGACCTTCACCAATTGAGCTAGAGGAATTTTTTATTCATGTTTTGCATTTATAATATATATTATATAGATCATTACACCTAAAACGACGAACATGGTACCTATAGTAAAACTTGTCGTCGGTATAGGCCTCAACAAATGTGGGAAATCTACCAGCCAATGTTATAACAACGACTTACATGTCACCGTTGTAGATGGGACATAGAGCGGCGGCATTAGTGTGTCGCCGCTATAGGTATGTCGCCACTATATAGTGAACCCATAGCAGTGACATAATTTTATCGCCTCTATAGGTTATGCTACAACGGCGACTGATAGTCGCCGCTATAGCCAAAGCTGTAGCGACGACTTTTGATGTCCTGGCTGATAGTCGCCGCTATAGGCTTTATTTTTTGCAGTGATTGGTTCTTTGGTTTTACACTCAGTGATGGATGTGTTCTGTTGGGCAATAATGAGTCTTGTAATGTTAGTGCTGTATGTAACATTGTTCTTAAGATCAACGAAAATGTTACTATCATTTTGGAACAAGCTAGATATGTGCCTGATTTGCAAAGAAAATTTAATTTCTTTAACTGTTTAGTTTGATCTAGACTATGAAATTAATATGAAAAATGGGAGGTGTAAGGTTGAAAATGATTCTATTGAAATTATCAATGTTTTGAAAACAAATGGCTTGTTTCAAATTAAAGCATTTCCATTATTGGATCATGTTTCAACTTAACTTCTGTCTCTCATAAAAACTCCTCTTAATGGTACAAAAGGCTTGGTCATATTGGATCTAAATCTTTGAAAATTCTTTCTAAAGAGGATGTTTTGGGAAAAACTGTTTTAAATGAATCTTTCTTATATGAGGATTGTATCTTAGGCAAACAAACTAAACTCTTTTTTCCTGAGGGCATTCATAAGTCAACTGGAATACTTGATTATATACATGCTGACCTCCAAGGTCCATCTTCTATTGCTACTGCTTCTGGTTTCAAGTATTATTTGTTGATTGTGGATGACTTTTCTAAAAAAAAATATGGGTTTTCTTATTGAAAACTAAAGATGAAACTTTTCAAAACTTTAAAGACTGGAAACTGTTAGTTGAAAATCAGACCAATAGAAAAATAAAAGTTTTGAAAACTGATAATGGCTTGGAGTTTTGTAATATTACCTTTGATAAATTTTACAAACAGTTTGGTATTTTGAGACATAGAACTGTTACCTATATACCACAACAAAATGGTACAGCAGAAAGAATGAACAGAACTTTGTTAAATAAAGTGAGATGCATGCTCTTAATTTCTGGCCTTTTAAAACTATTTTCGGGGAGAAGTTGTTAAGACAACTATTTTCCTTATTAATAGTATGGTATTTACCCTAGTTACTCCATTTTAAAAGTTTGTAAGTGTGCTGCTTATGCATACCAAAATCATGGTAAACTTAAGCCTAGAGTTGTAAAATGCATTTTTCTTGGTTACGAGGAAGGAGTAAAAGTGTATAGACTGTGGAATAAAGAGACTCAAGGGTATAAAGTCATTATAAGTAAGGATGTTGTGTTTAAGGAAGACTTGATGCCCTGTCTTATTTCTGCAAGCTCTAAATTTGATGATATTAGACTCAAGGAGTCTCTCTTCTAGAACTTGAATGATCTTAGTGATCAAAATGAAATACAAAATGGGAATGTTGACATTCCTGATGAGGTGGAGCATGGTAATACGCCACATGAGGGTGTTGATGTATTTGAAAATCCAGCTCCCACTGAAAATCAAATAGATGCTGCACATAAGGTATCCCAAGCTGACTATCAACTTGCTAGAGATAGGGATAGAAGAAATTTAAGGCCTTATGTTAGATATTTTAATGATGACTATGTATCTTTGTTTGCTTCCTTTGATGTTATCCAAGATGAACCTGCTACTTATGATGAAGCTATTATGTCTATTGATTCTGATAAATGGGCTGTTGCTATGAAAGATGAAATGAATTTTCTTTATAAAAACAAATCTTGGATTCTTGTTAAAAAGCCTGTTAATCAAAGAATAATAGACTGTAAATGGATTTTCAAAATAAAGGAAAGTAACCTGGTTCTCAGCATAAAAAGTTTAAAGCTAAGTTAGTTGCAAAAAGTTTTTTACAAAAGAAAGGTGTTGATTATAATGAGATCTTTTCTCCTGTTGTGAAATATTCTGCTATTAGAATTCTACTTGTTCTTGTTGCTCACTTTGATTGGGAGTTAGATTGGATGTTAAAACTACTTTTTTAAATGGTGAACTTGATGAAACCATTTATACGCAACAACCAAAGGGTGTTGAAGTTAAAGGCAAAAATAACTTGGTTTGTTTACTCTAAAGATCCTTATATGGTCTCAAGCAGGTTCCTAGACAGAGGTATAAGAGATTCTTATACGTTAAAACTTGTCTTTCACAAAAGCATATATGACTCTTACTTGTTTTATGATGGCTCTGGTGGTCCTAATTCTGTTTATTTGCTCTTTTATATTGATGACGTGCTTTTAGCTAGTAATGATTCTAAGAAAAATAATTCTTTAAAAGACAAGCTAAAAACTTAATTTGAAATGAAAGACTTCGGACCTTCCAAAAGGACTTTAGATATGTCTATTTCCAGATATAGGCATCCTAACATTCTTTTCATAAATCAAAGTGATTACATTTCTAAAATTCTTATTAAGTTTGCTATAGAAAGGTCAAAGCCTTGTTCTTTGCCTCTGGACTCTCAGTATGAGTTGTCATATGATGATTGTCCTAAAACAAAAGATGATGTGGACAGAATGTCTGAAGTGCCTTATGCTAATGTGATTGCCTCTGTGATGTTTCTAATGGTCTGTACTAGACCAGACTTGGCATATTCTGTTAGTATGCTTAGTAGATTTATGGCTAACCTTGGTGAGTTACATTGGAAAGCTCTTAAAGGGTTGATGAGGCATCTCAATGTTACTAGAAATATTGGCTTGTGTTATACAAAGTGTAAGGATGGTGTAAGTCTGAAAGGGTACTGTGATTTGCACTTTGCTGGTGATATGGATAAAAAGAGAAGTACCTCTTCTTATGTCTTTACTCTTTGTAGTTCCTGTGTAAGTTGGAAATCTCAATTGCAGTAGTTGGTTGTCCTATCCTCAACTCAGGCAGAGTATATTACAGCCTGTGATTCTGTTAAAGAAGAGTTGTGGATAAAAGGTATATTGCATGAATTGAACTTTGTTGTGGGCAGCATTGTCATTCATTCTGATAGCCAGACTGCTATCATCTCAGCAAAAACCCTATGTTTTATGACAGAACCAAACATGCAGATGTAAAGTTCCACTTTATTAGAGACATGGTTGAGAAAGGTTTGGTAAAGATTGAAAAATTTCCTACTGCTTTTAATCATTCTGATATTGGGACAAAGGTTTTTTCTTCAACTAGGTTTAAAGACGGTCAAAATCTACCTAAGATTTGCACTCTCTAAAGTGTTTATCTTAGTATATATTACTTTCTTTCTTTTTTTATTATAAGTCTAACTTTTATTTTTCTTTTGTAGGTACATTAGAGTAAGAAGATCTAGGGGCTGTTTGATTGCACTATTGGCAAGATCAGATAAAACAGCAAGGTAGAGAATGAAAGAGTTGCTATTTCCTTTTGCTTTCCACTTTGGCCTGTAGTTGCTAACATCATTTTTACTTAGTCGAGTGCTTTCTGATTATGACATGTATTCACATCCTGGCCGTTGGTTATTTTTGTGTTTTAATATAAAAGGGTTTTCCCTTTTATTTTTAGGGTTAACACTGATATTATTCTTGGCCGCCTTCTTTTCATTATGATTTTCTCTCTCAACGAGAAGAAGGTAGCCAAAAATAATATCAGTGTTAATCTCTTGTGTAATCTCTTGTTGTGATATTATTCCCTTTTTAGGGTTTCTGAATTTACTCTATGTAATCTCTTGTTCCCGTTTTGTTTCTATCTCTTAGTGAGGTTAGGACTAGTTGTAAAAGTTTGTTACCTTCTTGGTTTTAGCCTATGTTATGAGAGGTTTGTACGAGTGTTTGAGGGAGTGACTCTTGTGTTCTTTGCCGTTGTGATTTCTGGTTGCTGCCTAGTGGAATCTAGCATGAATCCCTCTTGGGATTGCTCAACGGTAGTTTATTTTGGATTCCCCTAAAAATGATCTGGGATTTTCTTCTGGGCCTTAGAGCCGAAAAGTCTTCTGTTTTTCGATTCTGCCTATACTTTTTCTTGCGCTGTCTCGCTTAATTCACTACAACAACAATAATAATACATTTTATTTTCTAAGCTAAAAATAGCACAAAAAATTTCAAGATTAAAGATGTCACTTTCTTTTTTTATTTTTATTTTACTGAAATGTAATTTCTCTCGTGCAAGTTTAAAATTTACCTGTTATTTTCAGCCATGTAAAAGTTATTTGACATGATACAAGCATTAACTTTGAGAATACGGGAATAGAAACATGAAGCAAAAGACATATAATATAGATACTCCGTTAGTTTCTTAAAATCAATCATTTAACCAGATACTTAAATATTAGTGTTTTTTTTTGGCAAGTTGTATATTCATGGTTATCACAGTTTTACAAATTATTTTTCCTACTCAAAACGAATATAGCTGGTACAATATAGTACCTAGCAATAGTGATAGGCCAAGGCGTCTTTCTTGGTTCTTGATACCAAAAAATCTTATAGGTCTATCTTTATCTCATTTTTCACTTGAATTGGTGCGGAGAAAAATAGGGCAAAAATAAGAATGGCAATGAGATGAGTTCTGGGTGGATTAGCCATACCCTAGACCCACTCCACGAGTCTTGAAGTCAATCCAGACTCACTCTAAACACACGAATTCATGGAGCGGGTCAAGGCAGGTTGGGATCATGGGCGGATGGGACGCCACCATGACCCACAAAAGGACCCATGAATTTTTCTTCATTTTAATCAATTTAATACGTAACGCGTTATCAATTGATGAGTGTAAAATGAAAGATAAATTGAATACAATAAAGAGTTGAAATCTTCACAATTTTATCTTACAACGTAGAAATTGAAAAGAACAATAGAGACTCCCGGACTTTGTTTATTGTTTAATTGTTTGATGTTTTTCCGACTTTTCATAAATCATATAAAACTAAATTTCTACAAATTTTTAGAATTGAGTTTATTTTTTTAACAAAAATAAGAAAATTCTTGATGAATCACAGGTCCATAGGCGCGAGTCCAAGCTGACCTAAACCCGGCCCAGACCCATAGCAGGACAAAAAATGTTGTCCCATACCCGCTCTCATAACTCAATTAGGTGTAATGGGTCAATCATATTAGGGGCAACTCCCCACGAGTTCATAGGTTGGTAGGTTAAATTGCCATCCCTAGGCAAAAAAACCACAATTATTTGTGTTTCTTTTTTTTTTAAATAAAATTTGGGTTAACCTTTATATTTTGTATCGCCTGGGTTTCTAACTTTTTTTTTCCAACGCGTTGTGCCCCCCAAACTTTTATAAATATGCACATAACATATCTGGTTACGGAATCTGCTAATAATTCCATTAAATCATTAGTAAAATTACATTTATACCATTGTTCTTTAAATTAAAAAACAAAAAGAATTTTAAAACTAAGATAATAATATAAAAATCAAAAAGGAAAAGGAAAAGGGGAAAAAAAAGAACTTGACCATACGCCCCACCCATGGGCACACTTTGGCTACCGAGGTGACAACCTGATTTTTACAAAATAAATAAACAAATACCAAAAAAAAAAGAGAAACATTAATACACCTTAGTTGTAAAAATAGTTATAAGAATGTTGGTATTTCTCAAGAAATCCTAATATAAATTTTTCCAATCCAATTTAAATACAATTTATCCAACACCAAGAAAAGGAGGGAATCGGGGTGATTAAGTCAAGAATCATAGGATATTTGGCTGGCCAGCTAAATTTTCCATCTTTTTGTTTCTTTTTCTGTTTTTTAATATTATAAAGAGAATTATAGGAGTGGGGAATTGAATCTTGATCAAGAATGTAATAAATAGGGGTTGATTTTAGTGAAAGTAGCAAAAATTTTATTTTATTTATGTGTAGATATGTTATTATGCATGCGTACATATGTGGCACACATCTATGGATGTGTGCCACACATGTTTTTATGTATGTTATTATATATGTGTGTATGTAAAATAAATTTTTTGATGAAAACAGAATATGAAATTGGTAATCAAGACACTACATAATAAAAATGTCTTTTTCAGAAATTGGTGAATGATACTCAATTTCTGACACACCCCCATTGTACTATCAATTTTTAATAAGTTGTTTACTTTTATTGGTGGAAGCTTTTGTTAATAATTCATATTAACAATGGTGGACGAGACAAACAAACTAACAAGTTAGTTGATTGTCAAAAGAGCATTGAATTATAGTTTTTCAATTCTTCTTTATGTTTAAAAATTCCAAAGTAGCTTTAAGATTAAACTTTCCACTTCCTTTGAAATTTCAAAGTACTCATAAGCCCTCCCCCCTTATCTTATGATTAATGAAAAGATACAATTTGTTATTTATTTCTTTATTTTCTTTTCCTACACAACCCTTTCACAAAATTCTTCAAAGAACAAATTACGATAATACACCATTTTATTACCACACTTGCTGAGTAATATAATTGGAAAGCCTTTACATGAAAAATAGGCCTCCAATCACTATAAAAGTCATTCATTAAATCACATGCTAAGTTTCACATATATAAGTGTATGTCTATACATAGGTTTATTCTAATATCATATTATTATACTAAGTGAAAAATATTGGTTTTCCGACCATAAACTTATCATAGTAGAGGTGGGCGTGAATGTAGGCATAATAAACATTAAGCTCATATGTAGTTCCCAAATACATTAAGAATTATGGGGCATCCTCGTAATAACCCCATAAATCCGACTCTATTAGTTGAGATATCCTACTTCCACTCAAGTTCTCACTCTATGTCTCGGCTTGTCTTTCAAAGATCTTGCGAATGAACATCTACAAGAAAGTGAATAGACACTAAGTGAGTACAAGGTACCCCATGAGTAACAAAATATTTCGATTTGCCACCAGGTTACAAAAATCATTTTATAATTATAAGTCCAAGAAAACATAAAGATGCACAAACCTTTTCAAATGCATAATAGGGCCCAAGCACTAGAATTACCTACTATTCGTAGCGCGCAATGATATCATTCAAATGTCAAGTTGATCATGTCAATATAATAATAAGTGAATCTACACTAAAAACCCAATTGACCCTTACTGGAGTTCCAAGCAAAAAGCATTACCAATCCAACTAAATACCATACTAATCATCCCTATCTTGGAGTCGTTGAATAGGTATGGAAATAATTCAAAGCAAACCAAAACAAAATAGATAGCGGAATACTAGCGATTTAAATGTAAGAAAACATTTTAGCTCTTATTATAGCAATGTATCAAACCCAAGCTTTTCTTTAGAAATTCATGCATACTAAGGAAACCAAAACATTGGTTACTCACCTTGCTCTTGTTCCTTTAAAGATTATTGGATGTTTGTGGGTAGAAAGATACCTTCAAATCCTTGGGTATTGCTCAAGCAAAGTAGTTTTTTAAGTAGGGATTATATATGTATATGAAGAGAGCTTTGTTTGAGAGGCAAAGAGAGTGTTTTGGGAGCCTTTTGATGGTGTTCTATGGCTAGTCTCATTTATGGATGAATTTCTTAGGTATCTTGGAAAAAAACTTGAGTTCCACCCATGAAAAATTCGCCACTTGACCTTAAATAATTTTGTAGTTGGCCAATGGAAGAGAGTCCAATTGGACACTTGGGAGATTTCTTGCCACAAAAGAAGCCAAGTGTTTCTAAATTTGATTCATGTGAGCTTTTTTCTAAGTGGACAAGTTTTATCTAGATTTTTCTTCTTTTATTGCTTAATGAGTCCTTCTATTTAGTGTGCTTCCATAATTAGGTTATTGTGTTTTCAACTTATACTAATTAAGCACTGCATTTTAGTTTTAAGCACTCTTTGCACCAAATTCACTAACTGACTGAACCTAGTCATCTTTTTGGGCAACTCTTCTAACCGATAGAGATAGTTGATATAAATTCAAGCAATCACTTTATCCTTGTCAAGCACTCTTTTGCACCAAATTCGCTAACTGACTGGACCTAGTCATCCAACTCTTCTAACCGATAGAGACAGTTGATATAAATTCAAGCAATCACTTTATCCTTGTCAAAACAAACTAAGGTATCCTCAAATTCTTAAAAAATGTCACAACTAACTATCCAATTATAGAATTCACTAACTGATTGTTTATAGTTGAGTGTTATTCGAGAAATGATTCAATTACTATCCAAAAAGACCACTATGGTATCTTGAAATTTTGTGAAGTGTTACAATTTCAACGTTTCTTATCTTTGATAAGAAAATCTTAAAAATGAAAATGTCTTTTTCACAAATTGGTGAATGATACTCAATTTCATCGTTTCTTATATTTGATAAGAAAATCGTAAAAAGCTGGATAATAGTTCAGCAGGAATGTCAAACCAAGGAGCTATTCCCTCCGTCGCATAAAAATAGTCTACGATTCTATTTTCATCTAACCAAACTACAATTCAATTTTATTAGTGAGTTTCTTAATTTTCTTATATACTTCTATTTAATATACATTGTCATTAAAACTAGAATGATAAGTGAAATAATGCTATTTAGACATGAAAATAGATAAAAAAAATGTGACAAAAAGGACATTGTGTCCTATATGATTACCATTAATATAAATGATGTGATATGTTGAAAATAGAATCTTGGCACGCGGCAATTTTAAAGAAGATGGAGTATAGAGATTGAGATACAGATAAAAAGAGAGCGAAAGGGAAATATTAGGTTTTGGGGGGTTGTGGTTAATTAATGACAAGATAAAAATGAAGGATTAATTGAAGAATATAAGTATAAACTTGGTGAAATTCTTGTCAATTTTGTCTTAAAACGAGTTCCAAAATTTGTAACTAAACAGAAATTTAAATCCAGAAAATCCACAAAATAACTCACTCCAGGACTTCAAGATGAATCTGGGAGGGGGAAAAAAGGAGGTTAGGGTGATTTTTGTAAATTTGTGGTGGTGTAATTATAAATATTTATCTTTTAATCGCGTTTTACTTAGAATGTTAGTGGTCTGCCTATGGAAATGGGGCCTCTCCCTTACGGAGAGGCCTCCTACCACATGGCTCCCTGTTATTGGGGGAACGGGGGACGGGCCCCTTGATCCCCTAATAACAGAAGGCCATGTGTGCATGTGACGTCTTCTTAAGGGAGAAGTCATCTCTCTTTAGAATTTCTCACTTAGAATGTGGTGTGGGGGGATAAAAATGTGGTGCAATATAGTTGGCCATATTGGAATTATGTCTAAGTTTGCTATGGATTCTTTCGCTCTTCTTTTTTTTTTTTGGTAGAAATACCATGTAAAACTTTGCGGGGTTTTTAGGCTCCACCTTGATTCCACCTTTTTTTTTTGGAGGGGAAGGGGCGGAGGTTGGCTTCCCCTACTCTTTTATTTATATAATAATAGAAATCGATTATAAGAGGGGGCATAAACCGTACCTCTCAACAATCATGGAACAAAAGTTAAGAACAAACTAAACGAGGAGTACTATCCCTTACAAGATCAAAGAAGCTATAAGCAGGGAGTACTATTCCCTTTACATTTCAAAAAACTAAATCAATTAAAAAAAACATTAATCAAGCAAATTAAAGAATCAACTTATCTTCAATTCACCTCTATCAATTTCCGCTAATATAAGCCACATGGAGCTTATCTAATCAAACGATCTCTTGTAGCTGCTTATGCGCACTGCAATCTTCCGCCAAACCTTTCGTCCGTTCTTTATACCCAGTGGAGGCTAGGTAGTTAGCCGCTTGAACTGTGTAGATGTGCTAGAATCCAGGGGCGTAGCCAGCACGCTGGAACATTTCTAGAGACTGAAAGATCAAATCTATTTATATAAACGCTCTTCCGATCTCAAAAGAGTACACAAAGTCAAGTACAATACAAAAAATGTTCAACAATTCAAAATCTAATACAAAGCTAAAAAGTATGTTGAACCCGACGATTCTTTACTTTAACAAATTTATCAATAGGAGAATCTACATCTATCTTGCCAACAAGCTCCCTTTCAATATAAATTGTCAAACTATCTGTAAGAAACTCATCAAAGAATTAGTTGCATCTTCTCCCCAGTTACCGTAGCAATTAGAAAATTATAATTGTCTTTGCTTTATACTTGCTTCTTCCAACTTTCTTAAAGTAAGAAAAAAAAAAATACAATGTTACACAACTAAATAAGAAAAGGGCATATTTGCAATCAAAACTACCTGTCTTTGGCAGGGAACATCTTTTATATTATTTATTTGTGTATCATAGAGCCAATGTAATTTACACACATTCAACATGCCCTAACTAAGTGGTATTAAACGTTTCGTAGTCCACAGAAATAGATACATCATGCATTTAAGGAAAAAAGAAAATCAGTAAGTCATAATTTACAAATGTAAATATGTATGTTAATATGTAATATTGTTTACAGCTTCCACAAAAAAAAAAAAGGAAAAAGAAAAATGAAAAAATTGAAAAAGAAGCAGCAATTCAAGACTCAATATTTCAAAACTAGAACTCATGTACTCGAGCTCAACCATTCAATAGTTCAGGTCATTCACCAATTTAAATATTCATAATTCAAGTATTCAAGCATTTTATTTCTCCTTCTCCATTCAACTCATTCAACAATTCAACAAAGTCTTTCATAATTATTAGTTCATTACTCACATTTCTAACACCTTTTTGTTAATTTTGGGGTCTGAATCGTGAAAGGCAGAAAGAGATGGTAATGGGTAAGTGTTTGGGTTAAGTGTTTAGGGAATTTAATTTTAGGTCTTGAGTTTTTGTTCCTCTAGCCCAAAATTTTTTACCCCTAGCCCAAATATTTTCTCCCTCTAACCCAAACATACATTATATATATAAATTTTTTCTCTATATTTCCAGCCCAAATTTGGCTGTGCCATGGACTGGAGAGCACCCCTCAGATCCGCTCCCGCTGGAATCTCACCTGCATTTTGGACTTGAATTGCCCAACTCTGTCCAGTAGGTGTGCCAAATCCCATGCCACCTTGTCAGTTTCCTCAGTGCACAATTCAAACATAAGGAAAAATTGTCATTAATTATCTTTAAGTGTAAGAAAAGAATAAGGAAAAATATGGAAACTTCAATTATGGTTATGTGGAAAATTCGTGTATAAATATATGAGTTCCAATCTAACATCATATGCTCTGACACCATATAGTGTCATATGACCCATATGGCGTGCATCGAGACACTCTATATCGGAAACCACAATCATGTGGCGTATATCGACGCACGCCACATATCTATATGGCACTATATGGAGCTGTACATATGGTTTTATATAATTTTTAATAAAGATACAACCGTCCTTCACGCAATTAACAGGCCAAAAATTGAAGGAAAAAAGGTGCCCAGAAAGAAATCGTGAACGAAAGGCCTAGCGAAATTGAGAGAGGTCACAAGGGTCACGGCAGAGAGACGACAGCCACGTTTCATTGGTAATTTGTGAAGTTTTGGGAAAGAAAATTATGCGCAAGGTTTGTGCCGTATTTTGATTTCTTTAGTTTTTTTGTAAGAAGAGACTAGTAGGATAAAAGAATCATATGATTGTAAGATTTCTTTTATGAATAAAAAGTCTTTTCTAGTGACCGTCGGTGATTTACCGAGCCATATTAAATTTGTTGTTTTCTCTATTTTGTGCTCCTTTTGTTTTTGTTTCCGCTGCTTTGCTACTCGAATTTGAATGGGAAAGATGGTATATTTTCAAACAGTGCTCAATACTTCTGTTCTAGAGTTGTGCTATTTGAACAAAAAGATAGACAAAAATTTAAACAAAACTGACTAATGTAATAATCTTATTTTCAACACATCACATTAATTTTTCATCAATAATAATCACATAGGCCATATTTTCATTTTGTTAGATTTTTTGTTTACAATTGTCTATAATATTCTCTCTGAAATATTCAAGCTCAAAGCGCGCACACACACACATACGTAGTTCGGGTCTGTGCGTTGCACGAAGTTCTCAATAGTTAACTTATCAATCTTTTTTTACCTCATATTTCGTGTGGCAATTGTGTTGATATTATTATCATCATTAATAATTAAACCTCAATAAATATTAACCTAGATATGCTTTAAAAACAAAATGGCAAAGGAAAAAAAGAATGTGTCATATACAAAATTTATTAGTTTAGCTTGTTCTCTTACATTCATGCTTGTTCACAATAGTCAATTGAGCATTCAACTTTGTATTTAATTTTTTAGGGATTAGAATCATATTTTTATTATTTGCAAAATTAAATAAACATATTGAGAAATGATAACTAAAGCTTGCAATTCGTACTTTTTACATGTGTGTGTATATATATATTCATTTAAAACTATAGCATTTGAATAATAATAAATTTTGTTAAATTGAGGTATCTGATATTTAATTTAATTTAGCTAACAACAAATTTGAGGACTCAATTGATTACATTTAAAGATTGTTGAATATTATTTAGGACTTAATTCAACAAATTTTTAAAAAATTGGGCTATTGAGTAAAAGTAGAAAAAGAAAACTAGTTCTTCTTTAATCTTTGAACCACTTTTTATGAATAGTATGTTTGTTTTTAGTTGTAGACTTTTTTGCTTTCTTTTTCTTTTCTTTTTTTTTTTTTTTGACCAACACTTTTTTGCTTTCTTTCCTGTCCTTTTTTATTTTCCAGGAAAAAAAAGATGTACATTTGTCAGGTCATGACTGATGGGTTAAGTACTGATTAAAGCATCAATAATAATGCAATATGGATATGAGCATCAATAATGCAATAAGCATATTTTTTTGCACTATATTTTATGTGCAACAATTTTTATATATTTTCTCATTACCATATCTTTAGCCAAAGTAATGGTGGGACAACAACATGCCTAAAAAGCATCTAATAATTCATTTTTCATTTACTTTATTAGAAAGTAGAGTGGACCTATTAGCATACAATTGGCTACCTTCCAAATAAGAAGAGGTATCAGTTTCTTCTATAATATTCCATCTTCAACGTTATCACGGG
>CAVNYN010079337.1:391-17772 GCA_963692815.1 Nyctanthes arbor-tristis
CTCGATATAGAGTATCTTTAATGTTATAGCACCACGTGTCAACTAGCACTTCTATAGGAGTCATACTATTTGTAAAGAAGTTTTTATAAAATTTTTTACAAAATAGAATAAACGTACTCTAAATTATTATTTTTCCCTAATCACACAATATATGCACAAGAGTAAGGGTTAATTTCACAAATCATCTTCAACCTTTGAGTTAAGTATCAGCTGGATCCCCAAGCTTTTTTTCAACTTCCTGAGCCCCTAACATTTCATAAATTCGCAGGAAGGATTATTTTTGTTACTATTACATTAAACTTTTCATAAAAATGATCATTATACCTCTTAATTTTTTTAATTTTTAAAAAAGGTTTGAAAATAATTTAAAAAAAAAAAAACCCACTCCCCCCTCCCCCCTCCCAAGAGTGGCCTCCAAAATGGTAGCATTCCAGGGACCGTAACAACATTTGCTGCCATTTCTGACAATAAATGGAGAGATTCACACCCTCTCTTTTTGGCTACTGGAGGTGCTCCCATAAACGATAGCACAAAAGGGGCCCAATGCAAGAAGCGCTTTGGCTGCCAGAAATGGCAGGCCACCAGAATACTACTATTTCCGGCGGCCACTCTTGGGAGGGGGAGGGGTGTTCCCTCTCTCTTTTTTTTAATTATTATTTTTAAATTTTTTTTAAATTAAAAAGTTAAGGGGTATAATGGTTATTTTCATGAGAAGTTAACATAATAGTGACAAAGAGAACCTTTCTTGCAAATTTATGAAAAATTGAAGACCCAAGAGGTTGAAAAAAAACGACTGGGGATTCAGCCGATATATAAATCAAAGGTTGGGGAAGATTTGTGAAATTAACACTAAGAGTAATAAGATGATATAATCGCCCCTTCCCTGTACCAATAGCATTTTCCTTTACTTCTGACGCATGTTGCCTGTGGAGAAAATAACCCATGCCCACAGTGAACATTATTATTATTATTATTATTATTATTCACTCATATTCAATTGATTTACGGTATAAGTGCTAGATCGAGACTAGTTGTATAATACTAGTTGTACGTTAACACCCATGCAATTCGGAACTCGATTTATTTACCGTTCACACATTATCATCTTCCTCTTTGTCCTCTTCTAAATCATTCTTTGACCAACTCATCGGCTTGAGCCAAATGAATTCGTAGCCGGAAAAACGGAAACAAACTTTACTATAACTATGGAACGCCTCAAAATTTCAGCGTTGAAGTTAGCAACAAATTTATGGCCAAAAGAAGCAATAGAAAATGAGAAGCCAGATACTATAAATATGAATGCAGCTTTCTAGCAATAATTCATTCCTCCAATCCGGCATTACCGGTGTACAAGAATTCAAGAAACCAATTCGGAGGAAGAACAAAGAGTTAGAGACGAACTTGTTGCCGGTGAAAACCCGAAAGACAAGAAAAGGAAAGAAGCCAAATTATGGCCTCTCAAAAGTTCATCTCTATCTCATTTTTCCTCCTAGTTGTAATCTCCTCTGCTTCTGCACATCATTCGGTGCCTGTGGCGAAACCGCACCACGTCTCTCCATTCTGTGCACTAGCACGAAGAAAGGGCCTATGTAATAAAATTGTCAATGGAGCAACGAACCGGAATGAAGCCATTCGAAATGCCATTGGCATATCATTATCTCTTGCTAAGAGCCTCAAGCTAAAGAGCCACATAATTGCACCAGCAATAGCTGCTTTGTCTCCTATAGCCAAGAAATCGCTTCAAGGAACGTGCAAAGCATCGTTTGAGACAGCCGTTGACATGCTTCACGAGGCGAAGATTGCTCTTGCAGCTGGTGACATTGGCACACTGAAGATCAAATTAAGTGCTGCTTTAGATACTGAGTGTGCAGATGAACTTTCAAACTTTGGTGCTAATTTTCCACTTGCTAGTAGCGCTAAGAAACTTCATCTAAGTGTTTCTGTATGCTTAGCCTTAACGGCAAAAATGGAGTGATTAGTGAACATAGTGATCATAGCAGTAATTGAGGACTGATTGCAATCTTAGGAGGAAATAATATAACTTTTTAATACATTAGGTGGTCGCATTTATTTACTTATCGATTTATTTATTTATTGTCATCTTCCACATCCCGCCGCAGTCCTGTCTCGCCACTTGTGTTGTTGTCGAGTTCGACGAGTCTGATCACGAGTAGCAAAGGGAGAGACATATAAAAAACGGAAAGTTCTAGTTGAACAAAAAGAGGGATAAAAAAGGTGATACAATTGACATGTGAGTTATGTGATAAGTATTGATGTAAAAGTGATGTGATGTGTTGAAAAATAAGATTGTACTATGTGTCAATTTCATTAAATTTTTTGTATGTGTGTTTGTTTAAATAGCATAACTCATAAAAAATTGATTTTAGGTGCTCGATTAATTGTGTCTAGGCCTGTGTACTCATCATTATGGCTTAAAATAAGAGGCGCTCATCACATCCAATCTGACATGAAATGATGAAAGCACTATCTTTAGAGCATCACTAATGTATAGCTATAGTCATGAAATAAATTAATAATTGGCAAAAAAATACTTATTTAGTACATTAAATGCTTGATATCGTCATGCAAAGTGTCATCTGATGACATTCTCCAAGACAATGTCAAGCATTAATTTATTCAGTTAAAAAATTTATCTCTTTCTTTTTTTTTTTTTTTCAAAATCTATAATAATAACCTGACATATATATAGTGTTTACATTATTGCATTAGAGAATTTTTTAAATGTAATGTCAATATTATTTGATATATATACACATAAGACATTTCGCATTGACTTTGTATTAAAGATGCTCTTAGATTCACGGTAGTTTTCACAAAATCGTACACTTCCGATCTCTATTCACTAAGTGCGAGGAGTTTATAATGTACTTGTATGACCTGAATACCTATCTCCGAATTTATGATAGCCTCAAAAGAATAGAATGGGCATCCTTAGCTGGAAGAAACAAAGAATATGCAAAAACACAGGAGGGAAGAAAATCATAGACGTGCTACTTGTATATATAAAGTGTATCACTTTCAATTTGCACACTAAAAAATAACAAAATAAAAAAAATTAATCATTTCAAGAAAGATGAGACTAAGGTCATTTAAGTAAATACTTAGAGGTGTGCATAAATTTTATACAGCTTATATGTACAAATAGCATTCCTTTAATTATTTATGTGAAAATTATTAATCTCTTCGTCCCACAAAGATACTTTAGTATACTATTTTCTTTTGTCTCAAAAGATAGTTTATTTTTCCCAAAAAAAGGGGATAGTTTACTTAGAGCATCTCCAATACTCAAAATCCTTAAACCATGCATATCAAGAAAGAGAAAGACACAAAATAAATTGGCAGGTCCATATATTTCTTATTTTTCTCTAATTTTCTATTTTTTTATCACTTTTCTCTCATTCACATCATTTTTTCTTTACTTTTCTTTCCGTGGGTCATGTGTAAGGTCTAAGAACGTCTCTAAGGGTTTCCTCTATATTTGGGGGAAACACTTTCTCCACCAATGGCTTCCACTAAATTTAGAGGAACCCATTTTATTGTACTTTTTTATTTTCTGTTAATTATACAAAAGTGGGAATAACATTTTTAATTTAGTTAAAATCATACTTAATTTGTATAATAATTATAATTAGTTAAGGTTAAATAATTCGTATGTCAAAAGGAGTCAATTAAAGAATATCGGAGCAAAACCATAATGCAATGTTTAAAATTCCATTTGTTCTAAGATTTAAATTACAATAATGGTATTTAATAAAAATTAAAAATATACAAAAGTTTTGAATGACAAAAAAAATTAATAATTAAATAATATAGTAATAAAAACACAAAAAGTTGGTAACTCATAACTCAAGACAATGCATTGGAGAATCTCTTACGATATTGAGTATATTTTTAATTTTTCATTTCCTTATTTTCTCCTAATCAATATATTTGTTGTTACTCTACATTAACTATCTATGCATTGAAGGTATTTCCAAATAATTAATTAGACTTAAGGGTATATATGAAAAAATACAAGTGGAATTTTAATATTTTAACTATATTAACCACCTTTCTTTAATCTGTGTGAAAATAACTAGTGGACTATCTTTATAGAACGGAGAGAGTATTATGTTTTTTTACCCGATTTAAAGCAACTTTAATGTTGCAACCAGTGTTTTAAAAAGCATGAAGCTTGGAAAAACATCGACCCTGAGCTTCGAGCATTGTAAGTCTAAACGCATTTAGGCGCGCTTAAGCATTAAAAAGCGTTTCTTATTTTTTTTCATGTTAACAAATCTAAAATTATTAAATATTTGAAA
The DNA here is from genome assembly GCA_963692815.1 of Nyctanthes arbor-tristis. Lineage (NCBI taxonomy): Eukaryota > Viridiplantae > Streptophyta > Magnoliopsida > Lamiales > Oleaceae > Nyctanthes > Nyctanthes arbor-tristis. The sequence continues at coordinate 4,714 of CAVNYN010079337.1, forward strand.
TATGTATCTTAAATTGGAAAATAAATGTAAAAATCATAAATATCATATCTACGTTATAATTTTAACAATTTTACGATATAATTTTGATATTTTCAAAAGGCAAAAGATAGATAATTCATACTATATTATACATTTATAAGGATTAGATATTACAAAAATGATGTAATTGTCAAAAATAAATAATACTTACCCTTTAAAATAAAAGCAAGAAAACTCATTTCACACTTTTTACCAATAAGAAAGCCACTTAAATAAATGAAAAGATGTATAAGCACCAATTATCCACGTGTATATATATACACACACACATTTTATACCATAATAGCATATAACTTGAATAAAGACAATAAACATATTATAAATTTGAACAATTTTCTTTAAAAAAATCCTTACAATCTTACAAATTCTAGTAACATTATATATCAACACAATTGTTCTTGACTATTGCTAAAAAATAATATAATAATAATAATTTTTAAAGAAGTTTATTGGCCAAAAATTTTCAACTTGAAAAAGAAATTTACTTGTATTGCTTTAATTTTTTATTGTCCCACATTGAAATTTTTGTAAAAAGACAACATGTTTGAAGCTTATAAATAAGATGAGTCTTTATGCACGTGACTATATAAAGGAAATTTTGTGGACTTTGAGGCAAATTAATATTTGTCTGGGTCCTTTATGTTTAGCTTTAAGTTTAAATTATTGTCCCACATTGAAAGTTTTATAAAAGGTAACACGATTGGGGCTTATAAATAATCTGGACCTTTGTACAAGTGACTATATAAAGAAAATTTTCTGAAATTTGAGGCAAATTAATAATTATCTTAATCCTTTATATTTAGTTTTAAATTTAAATAGATGTCTTAACCATATCTTGAAAGTGTGTAAAAAATTTAAAAAAATTGCCTTGGGGTCAAAAAGCGCGCCTAAACAGTCAATAATTTTTCTTGACCATTTTTTTCCCGGCTTATCGCCTAAACGAGGTGTGTGGGCGTCACTTCAAGTCTAAGCGCATTTTTTAGAGCACTAGACTTACAACACCATGTGTCAACTAGCACCTCTATAGGAGTCAGGCTGTTTGTAAGGATGTTTTTATAAAAAAAATTTTCACAAAATAGAGTAAACATATTTTAAATTATTATTTTTCCCTAATTACACAATACACACAAAAAAGTAAAGGTTAAGTATCAACTGGGTCCCTAACATTTTTTCAACCTCTTAAGCACCTAATCTTTTATAAATTCACAGGAAATATCCGTTTTATCATTATTCCGTTAACTTTTCATAAAAATAATCGTTATACCCCTTAATTTTTTTATTTAAAAAAAGTTTTAAAAATAATTTTTAAAAAAAAACAGAGAGAAAACACCCACCCTACCCTCTCCCAGAGAGTGGCGCTGGAATGGCAACATTCCGGCGGCCTTAGCAGCATTTTGCTCCATTTCCTGCAGTAAATTAGGGGATTCACCCCTACTCCCTTTTTGATTACCGGAAATATTGTTAGACACGGCAACAGTTTACTGCCATTTCTGACAGCAGCACAAAGGAGGGGAGTGCTAGCAGCACTTTGGCTGCCAGAAACAGCAACACAAAAAAGGGTGAATCCCTCCCCATTTATTGCCAGAAATGGCAGGCCGATGGCAATGGAATGTTGCTATTTCTATCAGCCACTCTTTGGAGGGGGTGGATTGGGTGTTCTCTCTCTTTTTTTTAAATTATTATTTTTCAACTTTTTTTAAATTAAAAAAGTTAAGAGGTATAATGATTATTTTCATGAAAGTTAACAGAATAGTGAAGAAAATGACTTTTCTTGTGAATTTATGAAAGGTTGAGATCGGAAGAGCATAAAAAAGATTGGGAATCCAATTAATACTTAAACTCAAAGTTTTGAGACGATTTGTGAAATTAACCCCCAGTAAAAAGATGATATAATTACCCCTCCCTATACAAGTAGCATTTTCTTTTACTTCTAATGGATGCTATCTCTCAAGAAAATAACCCATGTCCACAATGAACATTATTATTATTATTAAAATTCTCACTCCTGCGTTGCACAAGATTTAAAAATAATAATAACAGTAGTAATTCTAGGGAGAAATATTTATCTAGTATGAAAAAGTGACATGTTTAGTTGTCAGCTATATATTGGATGATTGTAGGCCTTCAAATTCACCACTTGCATATAAACAACCAATTCATGTTTGCCAACTAACAAATATCAGTTATTCATATTATACAAACATGCCTACTTAGAATTACTATAATAATAAATGTCAATGAATTTTGATAAAAAATTTAATAAATTATTAATAGAGCCAGTTGAATTATATAGTAGCATTATGAGACATAAATTTTTAGAAATATTCTATCAAATTTTGATTTGTTTGTCAGTAACATTTTTTGCACCAGTTAATTTAGCTCTTCCGATCTTTTCTTTTTTTCATACATTAGATATAGGGAAAGGGAGAGGAACTAATATCAGTTATTCATATCAGATAAACATGTCTTCATATAATTACTCTAATAACAAATGTCAATGAATTTTTATACAAAAATTTCACATAAATTATTAACAAAGCTAATAGAGTCATATTAGCATTATAAGACATAAGTCTTTATAATCATTCTATTATATTTAAATTTATTTGTCAGTAACATTTTTTGCACTAATTAATTCTTCTTTTTGATATAGTAGGTATAAGGGATAGGACCGGCAAGTGTGTTCCAACACCGAATTTTCTGTCTAAAATGTGAGAAACTTAACCAATATAGCACTTGTTTGAATTATAGCATCGGTTAATTAAGCATGTATAAATAAAAAGTAATTCAGATGATTTAATAAAAGTAAAATGTTTAAAAATTATTAAACAACTATTCCAGTGCAACTGTATCAACATCGGTTCATCTATCAAGTAAATAATCCAACTCCAAATACAGTAAAATCATATTTAAAATGACAAACTGAAATTTTTATTATATAGAAAATTATCAAAAAGTTCCTATTTATATTAATTACTGAATCGGCAAATTGGAGTACTATGATTTTAAAAAAATCAAATTTGATTATTGCACTTCAATAGCATATAAAAATTTCTTCAAAAATAATTAAAAATTGAAATTTATAACAAGATTACTTATTTTTAGAAATTTATTCGTTTAAAGACGTACTATGTATGTGTTTTTAATTATAAAGATTACTATTTATTTTTTTATGAAATAGAACTCACAATTAATTTCGTATTCGATTTGATAAGTAATAAATCCCTAATTCAAAATAGTTGACTAAAGAAACTACCGTCAATTAATGATTAGATATAGGTTAATAAAGGAAAAAATAAATATTATTTAATAAATTAGCATAACAATTTCTCAAAAAAAAGATAAAAATACAAAAAAAAAAGAAATAAATGATATCATCAGAAATCTTATAGAGCCACAAATTTTATAGAGTTAGAAAATGAGTGGGAAAATCACCCTTCTCTAGATCCCTAATTCAAAATAGTTAGTTATAGAAATCACCATGAATTGATAATTGAATATGGATTAATAAAGGGACACATTAATATCATTTAATAAATTAGCATAACAATTTCCCAAAAAAAGATAAAAATACAAAAAAAGAATTAAATAATATCACCAGAAATTTTATAGATCTAGAAATCTTACTATATACATATATAGATGCATGTATTTTCGAATTATAAAGATTATTATTTGCTTTTTTGAAATAGAACTCTCAATTAATTTCGTGTTTGGTCTGATAAATAACAGATCTCTAGTTCAAAATAGTTGGTTAAAGAAACTACCGTGAATTGATAATTGAATATGGGTTAATAAAGGGAAAAATGAATATCATTTAATAAATTAGCGTAACAATTTTCAAAAATAAAAATACAAAAAAAGAATTAAGTGATCTCACCAGAAATCTTATAGAGTCATAAATTTTACAGAGCCAAAAAATGAGCTGAAAAAGCCTCCCTTTTCCAATCCTTAATTCAAAATAGTTTGCTAAAGAAACTACAGTGAATTGATGATTGGATATGGGTTAATAAAGGGGAAAAATGAATATCATTTAATAAATTAGTGTAACAACTTTTAAAAAAATAAAAAATGCAAAAAAAGAATTATATAATATCTCCGGAAATCTTATAGAGCCAGAAATCTTACAGAGCCAGAAAATGAGCGGGAAAAACCACCCTTCTCTTATTTATTTTATATATATATATATATAGATGATGATGATGATGATTATTATTATTATTATTATTATTATTATTATTATTATTATTATGTTTCACTCATGTTCAATTGATTTACGGTATAAGTGCTAGATCGACACTAGTTGTCTAATACTAGTTGTTGTATGTTAACACCAATCCACCCTTGCAATTCGGAACCTGATTTATTTATAGTTTACACCTATTTGAGATTACCTTAAAATCGTCTTTCTTTCTGTCCTCTTCTAAATCATTCTTTGACCAACTCATCGGCTGGAGCCAAATGAATTGGTAACCGGAAAAAAAGGGAAACAAACTTTACTATAACTATGGGACACCCCAAAATTTCAGAGTTGATGTTAGCAACAAATTTATGGCCGAAAGAAGCAAGAGAAATGAGGAGCCAGATACTATAAATATGAATGCAGGTTTGTAGCAATAATTCATTCCTCCAATCCGGCATTACCGGTGTACAAGAATTCAAGAAACCAATTCAGAGGAAGAACAAAGAGTTAGAGACGAACCTGTTGCCGGTGAAAACCCAAAAGACAAGAAAAGGAAAGAAGGCCAAATTATGGCCTCTCAAAAGTTCATCTCTATCTCATTTCTTCTCCTGGTTGTAATCTCCTCTGTTTCTGCGCATTATCCAACAAGGAAATCGCACCACATCTCTCCATTCTGTGCGCTAGCAAGAAGAAAGGGCCTTTGCAATAAAATTGTCAATGGAGCAACGAACCGGAATGAAGCCATTCGAAATGCCATTGGCTTATCATTATCTCTTGCTAAGAGCCTCAAACTAAAGAGCCACATAATTGCACCAGCAATAGCTGCTTTGTCTCCTATAGCCAAGAAATCGCTTCAAGGAACGTGCAAAGCATCTTTTGAGACAGCCGTTGACATGCTTCACGAGGCGAAGATTGCTCTTGCAGCTGGTGACATTGGCACATTGAAGATCAAATTAAGTGCCGCTTTAGATACTGAGTGTGCAGATGAACTTTCAAACTTCGGTGCTAATTTCCCACTTGCTAATAGCGCTAAGAAACTTCATCTGAGTGTATCTCTATGCTTAGCCTTAACAGCAAAAATGGAGTGAACATAGAGATCATGGCAGTACTTGTGGACTGATTGCAATCTTAGGAGGAAATAATATATCAACTTTTTTATTACGTAAGTGTCACATTTATTTACTTATTTTTTTATTGTCATATTCCACATTCGCAGTCCCATCTCTCACGAGTAGCGGAGAGAGAGACCTGTAAAAAATTGATTTTAGGTGCTCGATCTAACGCGTCTAGGTCTGTGCACTAGTCATTACGGCTTTCAATACAAGAAGATGCGCTATAATGACATCCAACCCAATATGACATGAAGGCGCTATCTTTATATTCACGGCAGTTTTTACTAAATCATGCACATTGAAGAATATTCACCCATTATGACAGAAAAGCACTATCTTTAAATTCACGGTAGTTTTTAGAAAATGATACAATTTGAATAATACTTTAAATTTACCGACTCCAAAAAGTTGTCATTTATGGAATCAAAGACATTTAAGTAAATACTTGGGAGTGTGTACGAATTTTATACACCTTATATGTACAATATTATTTATCTAAAAATGAATTGCATGTCATATGTTGCATGTAACAATAGTGACATAACTAAAGGATGTTATTCATGTGAAGATTATTATTATTATGTTATTTCTCCTTTAATGTTAGAGCGCCACGTGTCAGCTAGCATTTTTACAGGAGTCATGCTATTTGTAAAGAAATTTTTATACTCTCTCCCTCCCACAAATATATTCTCCTTTCAATTTTTACACAGATTAAGAGAACTTAATTAATGTTATTGGAAATGTATAATTTAAAAATGTATTTCGTAATATGCTCTTTAGTTTATTTAATATTTCACTCTAAATGGTTTTTTATTGTTGATTACCATGTATACTAAATAGGGGTATTTTAGATAATAAAAAAGCTAAATAAAGAAGGAGCAACATAATTTGGGACGATAAAGAAAGATTAGAAAAATATCTTTTTAGGACGGAGGGAGGTAAAATAGAGTAAATATACTCTAAATTATTATTTTTCCTAAATCAAACAATACATATATAGGAGTAAGGCAAATACTATTTGTAGGTAATCATTCAGGTAAACTTTAATAAAATGTTGGTAAATTTACAATCTTACCTTGTGTATTATGTATTTGAAGAAAAATAATTTAAGGATAAGACGGAGAATTTACCCAATTTTATAAAAAAATATCTGAATAATTACTTACAAATAGTGAAATTACCTTGCGCTATACAAATAGCATTTTTCTTTATCTATGATGCATGTTGCCTATGGAGAAAATAACTCTACCTACAGTGAACATTATTATTATAATAATTGCCTACTGTAAGGGAGGATTTCTCCCTCACTGGCCCCAAAAAGTCTTACGTAGTTGTTTGTCCGTCATCATCTTCTTCGTTCCTCTCATCTTCCATTCCAACATTCTCGCATTCTTTTTTTCTTCCTGCATTTCGATTTTATAGTTAGCATCCATTGCATAATGGTATAGTAGCATTATAATAACTAGTTGCACGTAATAGAATAATAGTTTGTAATCATGTGAAGCAAGCAGCCTTCAGCATCTTGTTTTGCCCCACAAATATATTTGTAATGCGGTAAACCTTGTTTTCTTCAAGCTTATGAGCAAAATTCTTCACCAATGGTTGCTTTTATACGTGCATGACTGCTTGCTTGCTACAAAGATGAATTAACATATGCTAAGCTAAAATGACGCTACGACCACAAAGAGAGAGAGAGAGAGAGAGAGAGAGAGAGAGAGAGGTATTCTTACTTCACCATCCATGCAAAGCAATTCAACATTCCCATAAGTTGGCATGTTCTATTTTTTCACGACTCGAACATCTATTACCTAACTTAATTGCATAGGATTAATATCCCTAAACAAAGTCACAGACGAAACTTTGTTTTGGACAACAACTTTTTTCATCTTTTGCACGATGACGATAAGTCAAGAGACAAAGCTTTACAATGGCTGAAGAGATAAACTCTTTATATGTTTTTTTGTGAAGTTAAATGGTTGAAGTGTTTTGAAACTACCTAACTATTTATAGAGTTGGAATTTCATTAATCTGGGAATGTAGATGATGTTGATAAGTGAAATAAGTTAAGAGATAAATGTTACAATTGGTAAAGAGATTGAGAAAACTTTATTTGCAACTTCTCTTGTGAAGATAAATTTGATTAATTTGGAATTATTATAAATAAATAATTGTTTCATTTCTTTAATTTCTTCTTGGAATTACGAACTGAATCCAGTAGATCGATGCTCGAAAAGGGTATATATTTCATATTATTATTATTATTATTATTATTATTATTATTATTATTATTAAAGGAGAATAATGGAGTGCATGATCGAAAATTATTAACGACATAATTGATTATATATAACGCTAAAATTAAATATAATCTACTTGCTATTATGTATATACTAGTAATTTCACCTCTGTGTTGTACGAGAGGTCTTAGCCAAATAAAGTAAACAATTCATAAACAATAATCACTATTATCTAAATATTGTTCCTCCTGTATACCCTAATATTTAAAGTGATTGTGAGTGTAGATAATTAATGTGCTATAATCATTTATTTGATACGTTTCATATTTGTTAATAGTCACTATTAGAAACAAGGGTATCACCGACGGAATTTTTCCGACAAATGACCATCCGTCAGAAATTTCTGACGGAATCAAAGTCCCTTGGAAATTTCAGACAGAATGTGATTTTCGTCGGAAATTTCCGACGGCATCCACTTGGCTATCAAAAACTTCTGACGGACACAAAATGTTGTTGGAAATTTCCGACGGCCCGTACTTCCGTCAGAAATTTCCTACTGAAGCTACAAGTCCATCAGAAATTTTTGATGGCGGCCAAATGGCTGTTGGAAATTTCCGACGATGACGAAAAGGCTGTCTAAAATTTCTAACAGACTCGTGAATTCCGTTGGAAATTTCTGACTGAAAGCATTTCCATCGGAAATATCCTTAAAAATATATTTTAATTCCCTTTTATAAAATCTTGAAAGTTTTCTTTCTTTATTAATACTAAATATTGTTAATTTTTTTCAATAAGTTTGAGATAAGTTTTATTTCTTAATTACGAAAATAATTCATCCAATTACTTTATTAATACATTTTAATATGCACAATGTTCTACAATAAATATACATTAAATGTTAAACTGAAAAAATATAGAGGAGATATATTAACTTTTTTTGCAAAGTAGAAGTTAACTGATATATATATATATAGCAAGTTAAATTTTATTCTGAATTTAAAAACATGTTAAAAAATTAAAAGTGCTATTAAACAATCAACAACCCTTAGATGTGAAACAGAAAATGATTTATGCTTTTGTATCCGTAATTAAAAGTACAAACTAAAAGTTCTAAAAAGAATAAAGAAAAAAGAAAATCAATAACAAACACGAACAATCTCCACAAAGGACACCAGTTGGCATGGAACGGAAATAAACGTCAAAAATAGAATTTCAATATGCATAACAATCATTGTAGTTGTGATATTCAGAACGTATTGAGTAGTTAGGTGTTGTCTCTCAACTATTGTTGGACATATGTGCGGCACGTCGATACATATATATATATATAATCATTTCCTTCTACTACGTTCGTATATATGACCTGTACACTTTTCTTATGAAAACGTCAGTTCTATGCACTCTTATAATGTTTGGCAATTCTTTGTTTAACCCAATGAAAAAATATAAAACAAAAAATTTTAATCTTTTATCAATTATTTTGTGGTTAACGTTTGAATCACATTCTTGCTAATAGAATCCAATGAATTTTAGTAAATCTTCTTTTATTATTTTTGGTTTTAATTAAAAATGAATATATAATATAGAAAACTAGGGGCAAAACATTATATTAATGACACACTCAAATAATTAAATTTATAGTATAAATGACATATTTAATATAAAACAAAAATTTTAATCATCAATGAAGATTTTTACTTGGTGTTATATGATGGTTAAGGTTTAAAATAATGGTTGTAAATAAAATTCTTTATTAATTATTAGGTTTTTAAAACAAAAAAATTCACGTTAATCAAATTTTATTTTAATAGAAAAAAATTTAACAGATCGTCTTTTTTAATTAACAATGAATATATTACGGTCTAAAAAAGAAATGTAAAAAATTTTATATTAATTAACACAGACAAATAAATTCAGAGTATAAAGGACATATATAAAATATTATAACAAAAGTTTAATTAATAAAAAGCCTCAATGTTTGAAAAGGAAAATACGATTTTTTAATTGGGAAAATTGCTAAAATATACTTTATATATATTTTGGGGCAACTTATTAACAAGTAGATACATTAGCTTGGTGGTTGAGTTCACTCCCCAACCAATAGGTCTTGAGTTTGAAACCCCTTGGGCTCAATAGGGAAATAAATTTTGCAAGATAACGGTTTGGGTCAGAGCTTCCGTCATACCAAAAATATTTTTATTTATTATTTTTTTGTGTCCATCAATAATTTTCGATGGAATCTAATCCGTCGGAAATTCCGATGGATATCAAAATCCATCAGAAATTTTCCACGAATTTTGATTTCCGTCGGAAATTTGTATCTGTCAAAAAAATTTCCGACGAATTCGTATCGGTCAAAAATTACTGATAGGTACGAATTTTCCCTCAAAAAAATTAGCGAGCAAGGTTTCACCAACATAATTTTCAACAGTCATTTTCCGTTAAAAAAAGTCGTTTCTGACCGAAATCCAACCTTTACCGACTGATTTTTCCATCAGTAAAAGCCAGTTTTTTAATAGTGAATAAAATTAAGTATTTAATGTTCACGTAAATTCATTAACACATTTAAAACTGAAAAGCCAAATATAATAAAAATTAAAACAGTGTTGCAAGATATCAACAAGTATAGCTTTCTTGGAAGTAGAGCCATTGTTACATTCAATGCTCCCTTGGTTACTATTCTCATCCAAATTCCTTCGGCTTCCACTGTTTATGACAGTTGACTTTGTCAATTTCCTCATTGTATGCAAGCAAAGATTGAAAGAATGTTGAAATCTATTAAAAAACAATTAAACAAATAGAAGATTAAACCTCATAAGAAATAAAAACTGAAAGAAGTTTATAGCTAATTTTGAGTGTAAAAGGATGAATACATATAGTTGTGGACTTAACAAATTATCTAAACTTAGCATCTTCGTCACACATGTACCTAAACCACAATATACATATATATACACACACACAAAATGAAGTATCTCAAATGAATATAGGGAGCAAAAAAGGATACAGTGCATTTTGTAAATTTCAATTACTAAGACTATGTTTATGATCAAATTGCAATCAATTTGCCCCATCATTTCATAATGTCACCAATGAACAATTTAATAAACTTGTAATGTACAATTTAACAAAAGAGTTTTATACAATATACAAAATTAATATAGCAGTTAAATTATTGAAAATAAATGTTCATCAAAAGAACTGCGGCTTAGAAATGAATGGAATCAATAAATTCAGATAAATTTGGAAAATAAATGTCAAACACTTCACCTAAAATAAATTATTTCAAGGAGATTTTGAGTTGCTTAAATATGTAACGAATCATATAATCAAATAATATGAAAAATCTCAGATTGTGCATTATAAACAAATGCACAACGAAATATTTACATAACAAATAATTTTGCATTTGTAGCTAAAATCTAAAATAATTAGAGTATAGATTCAAACATGTTAAATTAATAAAAAAAATGAATGGAATCAATGCATTCAACATGTCATTACAACTAATCCATGAGACAAATGGATCAAACTACAAACAATTTTCCACCTTGTTTCGCAAAGGTCATGATTGGATAATTTCACATATGAATGGAATTAATACAGTCATGTCATTACAACTAATAGAGACGTAATAGATGTAATCAAGAAAATACAGGCGAGCCTTCGAAGATTCTACATATAATTTTTTTTTCAGTGTATAATTTCAAGATGATATAGATGCACATAAAAAAAAAAAAAAAACATTAAATTTGCATGGTATACTAATAGTGGAGGAATGATAAAATTTATCCCCTTGAAAATATTTATGCAATTTCAAGTGGTCTGCAAGCAAAGGAGATGAACGCCGGCAATCTTCATGATATCTTCAGTGTTTCGCGGCAGTGGCAATTATGAGCAGCATCGCAGAGTTTCGTTCTTGAAAAACCAGCGCAGCATCAGTGGAGTTAGTGTTTGGGCAGAATAAATAAGTAGTTGATGACATATTTTCAACATGTACATTGCAGACTACAGTTGGAAGAAACTTCAATAGCTTCGAGGGAAGTCGAATTCGGTAGGGGGGAGACGACACGGTGAGACATTAAAACAATATAAGAAGGTGACGACCATTCTTTCAATAATATGATGCACCTTGTAATCAAATTCAATTTCCTGGTCGAAACATTTAGTCGGATTGGTGTGTCTATTATATGTTAATAATTAGCAAACCAAGAGGGAATAAGAAAAAAATTATGCAGACGTCGCTTATACGTTAGTGGATGGGTGATTTAGGTTAATCAAAGTCTAAACAAAGAGTTATCTTGCATGTGTTTAACCTAAATTAGGACGGTAGCCATTAAATATGGATAATTGAATAATTTGTTGGGAATTAAGGCAAATTGCCCGGTTACACCCGCATGACTGTTGTTCAAGGAATTTAATTGAGACAAGAAAAATAAAATATGAAGACAAATTTAATAGACTGTCAAAACTTTCCACTATATGATTAAAGTCGCTACAACCATACAGAATTTTCACTCGCCAAAACTCATCCCTAAGTATTACAAGAAAAATATAACAAGTTTTATCGCATCTACTAATTTCTACCCTTTGCTCAACCAGCAAACAACACAAGAAATCTCAAAACGCTAGGCTACTATTTTTCTTCACAAGACTCTCTGACTCGACCCAAGTGACACCGAGAAAATCACTCTGAGTTTTACCACATTTAATTTTCTACCCTTCGAACAAACCACAAAGGGTTACAAAAAAACTCTCAAAGTGCTAGACTCAACAATTTTTCTCACAACTCACTTGTACCACTTGTGTATTAAAGAAGAAGAAAACATCTCTATTTATAGGCTTTGTTTCCTTGGAAGACAAGACAATCCTTCTATAATTTGGATTCCTTTTTCTTCTAGAATTCTACTTTTTTCCCTTTCCTTTTTCTTTTCAACTTTGGATTATTTTTTTCAACAAACTCAACAATCTCCACCTTGCCAAAATAAGCCAAAATCTTCATCTTATTCAATCATATACACAATACTTGAGAAATTACCAGGCAAGCCTTTGACATAATATGACAGTCTTATACTTCACCAAATGAGTATAACCACTTAGAATTAACAACAAATTTCAAGCATATCATCTGCTTAATGTTGAAATAAACTTGCTGAAATTTGTGGTGCAACTCTCTCGTTGGCTTTCCAGAGAGCTCATCAGCCATCGACATTACCACAAATACACACCTTGCATCACCGCCAACCAATGTCGTGTGTAAATACAACCGCTAGAAGTAACACACATCTCTTACCATAGCACCTAGCGACACACCATGATGATGTACCCACATACTTCATAGCACATCTCCACCGCCCTCACACCAAGAGAGTAGGATTGTCCAAATCCGAACAGTAGCCGAACCTGCTCCACCTGGACAATGTTTTCTTACGTGGTTAGCCAGTCTACAACACCAACAAGTTGCAACACCCACCAGTTTCCAGACGAG
>CAVNYN010079525.1:633-17521 GCA_963692815.1 Nyctanthes arbor-tristis
GGGGGTTGTTGGGGGTAAGAAACAAAAGAAAGGAGTAAGAGATCCAACACATTTGCAAGGTACGTAGAAGATTTCTCCCTCACTTTTTTGCACCACTGGCTCCGGGTTGGTAGATTTGGACCAGGGATTAATGGTACTATTGTTTTGTCAAGTTCTATTTTTTTTTTTCCTCCTTTCTTTTGGGGGTGGGGGTGCGATCCAACACATTTGCGAGGTACACAGAAGATATCTTCCTCACTTCCTTGCGCCACTGGCTCTGGGTTGGCTGATTCAGACTGTGATTGATAGCACTATTGATCTGTCTAGTTTTTATCTATTTTGATATTTATCCCATCTGGCATTCCTATTTTTTCCCCCAGTTTTGGTGAGAACTCATTAGTGCAGGCAGCAGGATGAAGAACTAGACGAGCTCAGTGCCAGTGTACAAAGAATTGGTGGTGTCGGGTTGACCATACATGAAGAACTCGCTGCACAGGTAGTATTTTTAAAACACTACCGGAACACATGTTATATTGAATTTTTTTTTTTTTTTTTTTTTTGGGGGTAAGTTTTATAAATGAATTTTACAAAATTCAGTAGTTCTCTACTTCTGTCAAACTTTCTTCAATATCTTTATGCTTTGATAAAAGTTATATGACGTCTTAGGAGAGAATCATAGATGACTTGGGCACAGAGATGGACAGCACGGCAACCCGTCTTGATTTTGTTCAGGTAATTATCTTCCCTTTTTGAGAGCCTCGATTCCTCTTGCTATCTCATCTGATAATTTTGGGTAATGGTATAGATTTCATTTCTTCTTGAATCACAATCTGATTGTCATATAAATTGCCCTATGTGCAGAAAAAGGTTGCAATGGTAATGAAGAAGGCCGGTGCCAAGGGTCAAATTATGATGATTTTGTTTTTATTAGTTTTGTTTATTATTCTTTTTGTTCTTGTCTTCTTCACATAAGCTAAGAGAGCGCGATCCTTGAAATTGTGCTGCACATGGTTTTTAATTTTGAGTGCTTGGAGTAGAATAAAATGGAGGAACTTTTTGGCCGTGTAAATGTGTTAATTTGATAGTTTTGAGATTTAACTTCTGTAGTAAAAGATAATTGTAATGTCTATCATCTTTTTGGAGCTGTGATTGAGCCATTTATATCTATGCCATGGTTTGACCCTCCTATATGGCTGAAAATTTTCAAGTACCTCTGGGAAGTGCCGTTGTGGCACCTTCCCCGTTTATTTACGTGGCATGCATTTATACACCCACATGGGATGGGAAGTTCCATAACCGGGTTGACTGTATAGTTGCATTGAGTATGCCGCGATGAACTGGATAGAGGGTGGAAATGCAATTGATAAGATTGTAATTTCTTTATTAATTATGTTGTCTACTTTACTAGAGGAACCAGCTATGTCGACGCAGCTATCTAGTTGACATTTTTCATCCGGCTCAAGGAGATCTTATGTTTGTGCATTTGAGTCTTGCTAAGAAAATTGCATTGTTTTGGGGGGATTACGAGTATAATTGTGTTGGTTCCTTAATGGAAAACATAATTGGTTCTTTAGAATTTCACTCGTTTTGGGGTGAAAAAAAGATGCGTCCAAACGATATAAGCGTCATTTATTAATTGCCATACAAAGATGCCCATAATCAACAACAATAAGCATGATTTATCATTTCAATCTTCAAAAATCGAGTTAAAAATGTATTATTATACAAATTGCAAAATTAGGTTATGGTTGAACTACAACATTTGGACATGAAGAAAAATTACAACAAAAGTGGTTCAAATATATATATTAATTAAATGAGAAATGAGATGTGCTGCGGTATAGTTTGACCGTATTTTTCCCGTCTAAAATACTTTAAGTCAGGCTTTTTAGTCATTTTGATTATTTTTTTTGTAACCAATACGGTTTCTTTGAGAGTCTTTCTATAGAGAGTCTTGCTCTCTCTTAAAGAGAGTAAACTCTCCATGTGGTCATATATCATTGGGGGGGTGGGCCGTGGGGATTGAGCAGCTCCCTTCATCCCCCATCCCCCAATGATATATGGCCACATGGAGAGGGAGAGTAAGACTCTCCATAGAATTTTCAGTTACTTTGATATTTATCTTTTTTACTTTTTGATTTTTACTTTTTGGTCCTTATCTGGATATTCTCTTTGCATCTCTCTCTCATAGAGTCCTCATCCGCCATGTTATTAATGAAATTGATAAGGACGAGTCTCATTCGGTTGTGTTCCTTCAATTCATTTTTACCTTTTTGGTATAGATATTAATAATTATCAATTTCATTATATGTTATCAAATTATAAATTATTCATATTTATTTATTATATTTTTTTTGAAGAGATTCATATTTATTGTTTGCGATTAATTAATCTTCTTTTATTAAGATGAATATAATTTTTTAGGTTATATCATCTGTGACGATATAATATATTTGTAAAAAAAATTTAAAAAATATATGTTACTACGCAATACCATCGGGCTGAGAATCATTTCATATCATGTAATCTCTCTTTCGCTGTGTATCATCGGGTAAATAAATTTATTTGTTTTATTGATGCCATTTAAGTGTAAAAATGATCTAACACTATATATTTATATAATATATAGTACTATCATATGACCATATGGCGTATATTGAGACGTACTACATGGCTGTAATTTCTCGTGTGTACTACATGGCTGTAATTTCTCGTGTGTTGTGTACCGATGCACACTACAGGGTTATATGGCACCATGTGATGTCATACCGTATGATCCTTGATCGGGTTAATTGCTTTCAATCTACTATACATTAAAATTATTGTAAGATGGTGTCAAGGGGAGTGAAAATTTATTTTCATTTATTATTTATCATAATTTATTAAAACTAAATATTGATATTTATGTAGATAATTTGGTTAAGATATCTAACTGTGCAATGCACGGGTGAAAAGTCTAATTAGGGGTTAAATCTACGCATCATTTTCCCTTATCATATACGAAGACACAGGTAGAACGCATAAATGGCTTTGTATTTATCTTCTTAGTAAACTATCTTATTCTTTTACAATCTTACAATAGAATTTTATCGCATTAAAAGTGTATTCTAGTAAATTCTTTATTACAAGTAGACGTTAAAGAGTAATTCTGTGGAGTCATAAAAAAAAGACATGAATAAGCGACATGTTTCTGAGACACAATTTCACTAGTTGATAATCACATTTATCTAGTACAATTGTAGAGAAAAGAAATATATTACGTGATAAATATATAACATTTCTCCTAATTTGTTGCAAAAAAAAAATTATAGATATAGTACAATTTCAAATAGAAAGTGATGACATATAATGACAACGGCTAATATTTAATTTTTTATTTCTAAAATTATTTTCATATATCATATTATGCATTTTTGTTGTGATGATGGATTTATAACATTTTTTTTTCTTTTTATACTAGTGGTTGGAGAGGGTATAAATTCAAAGTTAGGAGCTGCTTTCGACTAGAAAAAGAATAACAGTATTACCATTATTGATTATTAATAATTACAAAGTGTTTGACAATTATCATATATTATAATATAAATTATAATATGTCATATGATATTATGTTATTAGTTTTACTTTTTTTATAAAATTAAAAAATAAAAGTGAAGCTGTAATTGTTTACTTTTTATAAAAAATAACTAATAAAATAAAGACACGTCACAGATTATAATCCGTCATAGTTGCCAAACACTTTGTTAATGGTTTTATTTATGTCAGATCGGAAGAGCACTTGGTACCCCGCACCCCTCCTACCGTCTTCTTCCAGACTGGGCACAAAATAAGCAGGGAACAATTTAGGGTTTAAGGAGAGACTCTTGACTGATAACTCAAGGTACAGATTGTTCTGCATTGATTTCTACAAGGTAATGCCTCTTCTTCCTTTCTTCATCAACCAAACTTGTCAGTTAGATTTTAGATTTCTTTTTGTACTCGACGACTCCGCGGAAGGAGCTAATCGAGTTACAAGATTCCGTCCAGTTTAATCCCCGTTTTGTTCTTCTAGCTTATAGGAATTTGGTTTCCGTTTTTCTTTCTTTATTATCACTATCTTATGCACCAGTAATTTCTGTCAGTACCCATCGTGATTTTTTTTGGGGTTGTTTGTGGTTTTCCCCTTGCCTGGAGAACCGCATACTCCTCACCGACATAAGTATGGTGGGGGAACTGCCCCAACTGGAAACCAGGTGGCTCCATGCATCCAGTTCGATACGTCTGATTTGCTACTGTCTATACTAAGTATTGCCAAATTAAGTGATAAAAATTGGGATTTATTATTTATAATAAATTATTTGACACATTATTTATTTGATCTTTTCTAATTGATTGCATTTCTCATGGTTCTACTACTCCACTTGAGTTTAATTCAATTTTATGAAACCCCCATTTTACAGTTTGAGGTGGTGAAAGGGGATGTTCCTGGTTAATAAAAGTCAAATGATTAGTCTAAGGATATCTTTAATGTATAATTTGGGTAGATACTGAGTGTAATTCCCAAAAAGTGTCTAGAAGAATTGTTTTAGTCTTGTGAATATTTTGTAGGCTTCTATATCTAAGGAGTAAGTTGAGAATAAATGTTCAATTTACATCTAAAATTATGTATGCCTCGAATCAGCCCTGGAGTTGATGCTTAGGCCTCTAAGAATAAGTCTTAGGTGTTGTGTTCATTGCTTGTGTCTTTCATTTTTAATCCACTATATTTCTAAAGAAACCGGAAAATCTATTATGTTGTAAAGCATGTCAATACAAAGGAATGTAGTTTATATGAAGTTAAAAGAGAGAGGAAAAGATGCTGACCTTATCACTGTCGTTTACATCTTTTGTGTGAGTTAAGACTTTTGGTAAATGATGAGAATATTAAACAAAGATTGATATGTTAATTTAAGAGATTGTGCATTAAATTATAGCATATTTAATTGGACTTCTGAAGCTGGTAATATGAGTAATAATGTATGTGCCTTAATCAGTACTTTTTCTTGATAAGATAAAAGTAGTGGTACTGATTAAGCTTTGAAGACAGATTATATTGCCGCTGAGGTCTAGTCTTTGGTAGTTTTTCTTGGTCAACAAAATGTCTGTGGTGGGGAGGCTTTGAAAAGACATTGTAGTTCTATAGGGTTTAGAAGTTCTAAGAAGTTAGAGCATCTTAATGAACAAATCATTTTAGCCAAAGAGGTGAGAGCAGTGAAGGGGATAACGTGGTAATTTCCATTTATAGAAATAAGAGAAAGTGTTCAGAATTGTACAATGGTAATGGAGTTAAGCTAATGAATTGCACAATGAAACTATGGAAGATAGTGAGTGGCAAGTTACTTAGGCATACAATGAAGGTTAAGGAAGCATATACTTTTTTCCTGGGAATATTTACTTATGAAGTTATTTATTTGATTGGAGAATGAATGGATATGATATGGTATCCACTTCTCTTGAGAAAAGCTTTTTTAGGCGGTTAAAGATATTTTATTGATTGATTTGTTAAGGAGTCAAGTTGGACACTTCAATATTGTTAACAATGAACAAGGGGTCTCCGACCACAATGAGAACTGGTGAAAGAGCGTCCAAATTTTAGATTGCATTGGTTTGAATAAACTATTTGTCTCCTTATTGGTGATTTTTTTTTTTTTTTTTCTGGATGAATTGGCTAGGAATGTATGGGACTGGTAGATTCTGTATCTTGTTATAGATGGTATTGTACTAGTGGATAAGGATGAGATGCGGTCTTTTCTAATTAAATTCTGGAGAGAACATATTGAAAGTTTGTGGTATATCTTGCCATGAGTGATCTCTATCTTGATTCCTGGGTACATTTCTAACTCAGCGGCTCCACCACTCCAATCATGGTTTGGTTGCCTCCTTTGGTTCTTCCAAAATCCCCTTTGCTGTCTTCTTTAATCCTTTATACAATATACATTCAGTCCCTCTCTACTATCTATATGGTACTTGGAAGTTGGAACATTATTTCTACTCATGTGACCTCTTAAGGATCTTTGACCGTGGTTAACTTAGCCTTATACATCCCACCTTTATGTATTCTGAACGTACATACACCTTAAGCTTTCTTGAAATAATCATCTGAAATATATTTTCGGACTTAAAAACTATATGCTGTAGTGATTTCAAGATATTCGAAGTAGATTTTTTTATATTCCTACTAAGGGAAATATCGGTCAAACTCTTAGTTCATTTCCTCTTTTAAAGAAATCAAGTACTAATTCCTCTACTGAAACATGTGTTTGTTACTGTAAGACCTCAGGCCAAACAAATTCTAAAATCGATACTTTTTACGATCACGGTTGAGGTCAAAACTCAGCCTGTATTTTTGTTCTATTTTTATTTTGAAATGGCAATCAATAAAACCATTTTTATCCGTGGGCTCAAAGTACTACACTATTCTCCGCCACTTCCACTCATTCAGTTTCTTTCCTGAAACAGGAATATAATAGATCAACTTTGCCAAGCCCCTTTTTCATTGTATCAAAGCCCGTTTTTCATTGTATCAAGGCCACAATTGTTTTCCTACAAACAATTTCAGCGTCTCGTACAAATTATCTCACGGAGTACACTTTGTTCTGGTCCCTTCATATCATCCCCAAATTTCTTCTTGAACTCTGCTTATCTAACACGGACAGAGATATAATCAGTAGATGCCACGGCTACTGAGCATGTTGTGGCACTGAGCACGCAATGGTTCTTTTACCAAAAGTGAAGAGGAAGAGACTTCCTTTTTTTCTTGTATTTTTCCTCATTGTAGCCATCTCTACCGCGATGTCCTTGTCCCAGTGAGCTGCCATGACTAAACAGGTGTTTTTCTCATTATTATTTTCACCTACCATCGACTTTGGCAACTACTCAACTAGAACCACTCATTTCAAATTCCCATTAAATGTCAGCCACTCATTTCTTTATAATGAGAGTCAATCTCTCCTTAAGTTGTGTGCAAAATTGTCTGTGCAGATGCTATTAATCTTCGCCTACTATGCTAGCAAAGTATTTACCTGTATATATGTACATATGTGTTTCTTTATATATAATGATGATGGTTGTCTTGGAGAAACTTTAAATTTGATATTTCGCTGGTGGCGAGGGCTTGCTTATAAAATTTTTGTGTTTATATATCTATTTAATGTCTTGACTATGGATGAAATGATTTGCAAACTGTTTCTGCATAGGAATTAAAGCATAACTGAATATGCAAGTTCAGAGTTCTCTGTCTGTGGTTGGTCCGAGGCCAACAGAGTTGTCAGTGTATAGTGGTGGTCCCCCAGTATCAGGAACAAATGGGAAACAAAGGACTTCAAGCTTGCAGTCACCAATCATGTTGCTAACGGGTCACCAAAGTGCAATCTATACCATGAAATTCAATCCAGGAGGGACTGTCATTGCATCTGGATCGCACGATAAGGAGATCTTCTTGTGGAATGTGCATGGTGAGTGCAAGAATTTTATGGTCTTGAAAGGGCACAAAAATGCTGTGCTAGAAGTGCAGTGGACTACTGACGGTGCGCAAATAATATCAGCCAGCCCTGATAAGACTTTAAGAGCATGGGATGTTGAGACTGGAAAACAAATAAAAAAGATGATGGAGCACTCGTCTTTTGTCAATTCATGTTGTCCGGCTCGCAGGGGCCCGCCTCTTATTGTCAGTGGTTCGGATGATGGGACTGCAAAACTTTGGGATATGAGACAGAGAGGTTCTATACAGAATTTTCCAGATAAATACCAGATTACAGCAGTAAGTTTCTCTGATGCATCTGATAAGATTTACACTGGTGGCATCGACAATGAAGTAAAGGTGTGGGATATAAGGAGAAGTGAGGTTATCATGAAGCTCCAAGGACATCAAGACATGTTGACTGGTATGCAATTGAGTCCAGATGGCTCTTACCTTCTGACTAATAGCATGGACAACACTCTTCGAATATGGGACATGCGCCCCTATGCCCCACAAAATCGCTGTGTGAAGATTCTGGAAGGGCATCAGCACAATTTTGAGAAGAACTTGCTGAAATGTGCTTGGTCACCCGATGGAAGCAAGGTTACTGCTGGTAGTAGTGATCGCATGGTTTATATATGGGACACAACTTCTCGTCGCATATTGTATAAGCTTCCAGGCCATACTGGATCAGTTAACGAGTGTGCATTTCATCCTGGTGAGCCTATCATTGGCTCCTGCAGCAGCGATAAGCAGATATATCTTGGTGAAATCTAAACGGCTTTAGGTAATTTCTGAATCTTCTTCGCGTATGATTGTCTTGCAACAATAGTAGCTAGGTGATGGAGCCTATTTGAGGAATATTGCAGGACGGAAAATAGTGAGTCATGTCAGTGAAATATATTTTCTTTTATCTTTGGTGTATTGATAGATGTTTGGTTTAGCTTGAGAATTGTTGTAACATGTCTTGTCGGTAAGGATTGAAATTTTAGCAAAACTTTCTGCCTATGCCTGTGTCTCGGTGTAGCCAGCTTTATGTTGCTGGCTATGATCATGGCTTTAGATTTAGCGTGCGGGAGTACTTTGGACATTTTTGCTTCTCATCGTCTTTCCTAGAATGAAACAGAAGGATTTTATTTTGCCTTTTTATCTTTTTATTTTTTTTATTTTTTTGTGGATGGAATATGCCATGGGAAAAAAAATATCAGAACGATTCTCTATGCTTGAAAATCATTCAGAAAAATAAATTTTGTCGTGTCTCGGCTCATCTTCTTGTCATATTCGTGGACTATAATAAGGTTTAATTATTGTGTAGTAATCTAAACGGATTAGCGTTTGTCTTGGTACCTCTTGTGAGCATAATTTAATGTACACATGTACACAGTAATCAACATAAGACTTATAACTTGTTTGATTGCCTTTATCAACTCTCTTTATAATTTCACTTACCACTGATTTGACCACTGAGTTGACAAATGCTCATCTATAACCACAAATTTCAAATTTTTATTAAATCTATATCACTTATTTTATCTCATTATAATTTCTCATTATAAATCAATGTCTATAATGAGAATCAAATAGCCACTTACCTGTAAAAGGTTACCGGTAAATATTTTTAAAAAAATAGAGATTGAAACTAGCATCATTCTTTCGTCCAAAATGGACAATAGTTTATAGTTGTACCTTCGAGGGCATTAGATTGTCTCTCATTGTCGCTGTTACATTCTTTTTTTAAAAAACAGAAATTTTACTTGTATGTGTCTGTTATTGGCGTCATTAGGAATCAGTGACCCATGCTAGATAAATTTTATTAATTTTTCATGTGGGACATGAGAATTATCAATTCCGTTTTAGTGCTAGTCATTATCAGTTAAGTATTTTTATTTTTTTTCATAAGGATATTTGTAATGGGGAAATAATCAGTGCAGAAAGTAAAAAGGCCAAAGGAAATTCCTTTTCTATAATATTATATCATTTATGGCAATTTCGAGTGATCCATTCTCAGCAAATCATTTCGTTAAACCGAAATGAACCGGACCCCGATTTTTGCCCAATGAGCTGTGAGGCCACCATTTGTCCCTTCACTAACCCCGAAAGTCATTTGTGGAATTTGGCTGCTGCATCGGGCCCAGTTCCTCGTTGACAATTCTCGGACGAGGTCGAAAGATTCTGGACGCATTAAAGATATTTATTTTTTTTTTTGGGGTCATCCAACTTTGTTTCAAGTCTGAATCGGATCACTAAACTTCTAATTGTTTTAATCAAACCATTTGATAATTAATCAATAAGCGTGATTAATGATGTGGCAGTTTCCTGTGTCTATGGAAAAAATCCTATTTATAACAATGGATTAAGCATTTGGTCCAAGCCACAACCTAAGGGAAAAAAAGGTAATTCTCGGTATACATATTTATATGAATAATTGATAATCATAGATTGTATAACTTGACTTTTGAGTTTTCATTGGTTTTGTGGTAAAAACTCAAAATTGCCTTTTCTTGAGTTCACTAGTTTCTTAAAAGAATCAACTTAAGAAACATGAAAACTAGAAATTGTCAGCTAGAGAAAATCAATTCTTAAGATAAAAACAATATTTGAATAAGCTATAAAGATTAAATGACATATGCTTTGCCTTTGCTTTTATATATATATATATATATACACACGCGCGCGCGCACACTCAAGGACTATGTTAGTGCTAGTCAATTTGTATAATTCTTTACAATTATTTTCAATTACACATTGTGCAATCATTTGTTCTTTTTCAAATGTTGCAATTGATTTCCACATGAAAACATTTTTATAGTATATCATATCATAAAGTTAAGCAGCTAATTGGTAAACCGAACATAATTTGTTTTAGTTATAAAATTATAATAATAACTGAAAGGAAAAATATATTTGTACAGATGGATATACAAATAAATTTATATAAATCGTTCTAAATTAAAAGATGGAGAAAATATAAAAAATTATAATTTCATTCCCATTGTAATCTATATGTGTACATGTTCATAAATATGGCTTTTCTTTAAATGTAATGTAATGATGGTGCTTTTTAGCCAGAATTATGCAGTTTATCTCAGTTAGAGAGCGGTATCTAGTCTAATTATCAGTTTTTTTTATTGAAATGAAATAAAAGAATGCTTTCTTATACCGAAATGTGAATTAAATACCGACTTAGGTAAATAGCATTACCTATCATTTCATTGATGCGACACCTGTTGTTCCCATGTGACCCAATTGAGATATTTCCATAAGTTTGGTGACCTCAGATAAATATAGCCCACGGGATAACGCTGTTCAAAACGCCCAGAAATAATCACCTTCTTCGTCAAAGGAACACAGAGTGTCAAACGGCGATGGCTTCGTTGATGAACACCCCACTTACCTTTCTGCACAATTCCGACGTTCGCTCGCCGGAATTGGTCGTTTCTAACCGATGTCTTACCAGAGGCGTTTCTTTGGGATCGAACAATAGAACTTTCAATAGAGTTATCAGTATCGCAAATTCTAGTACTGTCAGCAGAAGTAAGAGTAGAATTGTGTGTGAAGCAGTGTCCTTGCAGCCTCAAGTTGAGATAGAAGGCCTTAACATTGCTGAAGATGTAACCCAGGTGAGATTATTGTCATTTCCTTCACTTCTTTCGTTTTCGTTTTCTTTAATTTTTGGGTCAAATTTAAGTGCAGTTTGTGGTTCTTTTTACAGAGGATGATGTAAATTGTATAGTTTGTTTTTTCTTTTTCTTTTCATTTTGCTACTGAATTACATTAGATTTGTTTTCGATTTTTAGATTGGTTTCTTTTTTTGTTTGTATCTGAGTGTAATTAACTATTACTTTTGGTCGTTGTTGAAACATTGCCGCAGCTAATTGGGAAGACACCAATGGTTTACTTGAATAAAATCGTTGATGGTTGTGTTGCAAACATAGCTGCGAAGCTCGAGATTATGGAGCCATGTTGCAGTGTCAAGGACAGGTGATAATGCTTTTGGTTTTTGTTTTAGATTCTGTAAATGCAAACAAATGCATTTATTGGTTTATTCTGCTCCTTGTATCCAAATTCCAACTTTCCAGTCAGTCTCAAGATAATGTGGTTTGCTTCATTTACATGCTAGTGCGGTCCATCTATGTGATGAGTTATATGGTATCTCGATTGCATTTGATTTGATTTGTATGAGATTTGATAGTGTTCATCTCGAGTTAGGATTCGGGATTGGGATCTTCATTTCTCAGATAATCTAGCTTAATATCTATTTGCTTATGTTTTTATTTCTTGTTTGTCAGTGCAGTTTATACTTTTTCATCCGAAGGCTCCAAGTGTGTGTGTGTGTGTGTGAGAGAGAGAGAGAGAGAGAGAGAGAGAGAGAGAGATTCTGATTTAGAGTGTCCCCGTGACGTCCAGAATGTTCCTGTTTTTCTTACAGCAATCTTTCGCTTTCAGGATAGGATACAGTATGATTGCTGATGCTGAGGAAAGAGGGTTTATAACTCCTGGGAAGGTAAGTTGTGTACCAAAATACAGTCCTAATTTCATGAAGTCTTGATTTCTGTACTCCCAGTTCTCTTTGCTGAACTGCCAAGGCAAGAAAAAGAAGAAATACAGGAAAATGTGATCTATGCAATAGTGGATTTTACCTTTCTTCAGTATATTTGAGCAGCTTGTGATAAAATATTATGTTTGGTTAATAACATAAACAAGTTTCGTTACCATAATTAGCATTAACTTTATCCAGATTCAATTTTCCCAATCTCTTATAACACATACATAGTACAATAGCATCGACGTATGTGATTGCCACATAAAGTCAATATGATAATCCTTTTCTGGTAGATTTTAATTCTGTATACGATGTTTATGACTTCTGCATTCTTGCAATTTATAGTTCAGCTCATTCTGGTGATTCTGGAGTTATATCTGCACAATGCCCTTTAAATTAAACATTCGATTTAGTAAATAGATTGTGGAATTTTCATCAGCCTGAGTTTTAAGCTGGCCAGCTTGAATTTCCCATTCAGATGCTTGAAGACAATGTCATATAGCCTCATACCATTGTAAAGGTTGCTATGCTTGGTTTCCACTTTCAACTGTCTTTAGACTAGTGTTTTGGCTTCTGATTATAATCTTGGTCTTGTTAAATATATTGCTGATGTTTCTTCCCTTTTGCTGCTAAGATGTCAATTGCATACTGCTTGTTGAGGGAAATTTTTATGAAAACGAAACACCATTAGCTCTGTACTGTTGTATTATCATTTGGAGTTGATTTTATTTATGTTGTTTATTAGTACGTAGATGGTGATTTTACCGATTACTTGCATCTAGTATTTTATAGTGGAAACCTTCTTTTTTTTTTCTTTTTTTAATGCTAGAGTATTTTGGTCGAACCTACAAGTGGAAATACTGGTATTGGGCTCGCATTTATAGCTGCTTCTAAAGGATACAAACTCATCTTGACAATGCCTGCTTCAATGAGTCTTGAGAGAAGGGTGCTTTTGAAAGCATTTGGAGCTGAACTTGTTTTAACCGATCCAGCAAAAGGAATGAAAGGAGCTGTGGCTAAAGCTGAAGAAATATTGAACCGTACCCCAAATGCCTACATGCTTCAACAATTTGACAATCCAGCAAATCCCAAGGTGTTCTTTTGCTTTTTATCCTCTTAGATTTGGTTTTCATTTATTTTTTCAAATGTTTTCTCCTTTGGGTCACTCTATGGATTATGTTGTCATCTGTGACCGTCTGGACTTCAGTTGGTTTTTATACTGTCCAAAATTTGCTGAAGTGCCTGCCTGTCTTTTCTCGTTTATGGTGGTGAGGTTTTTAAAAATAATTTGTTGGAACCTGGAAGTATATATAATGGTATGTTATTTCAATTCCAATTCTCGTGCGCCATCTTTATATCTATCTCAGAAAGACTATTTTATGTAATGTATATTCAGATCTTTTAAGTAAAAGGAATGATGTCAAAATCATAGGTGATACTTCATATTTGTATACTTTTGGCAGATACACTATGAAACAACAGGTCCGGAGATCTGGGAAGACACAAATGGCAAGGTGGATATACTTGTTGCAGGGATTGGGACCGGTGGAACCATTTCGGGGGCTGGTGGATACCTTAAAAAGCAGAATCCTAACATTAAGGTAATGGAATTCCATCTAAAAAGGGAAAAATTAAGGTAAAAAAAAAAATAATAAAACTCAGATATTAGTTTAGTGTGATGTGTCAGCTTAAACTTATGAACTCATTTATTTCTTGACTAAGAAACAAAGATTTTAGAGTGCTTTGCTTGTCTTCTCTCATTTATTGTAACACTCCAGTCGATACTTGTGTTGCATCAGGTTATTGGTGTTGAACCCACAGAGAGTAACATTCTATCTGGTGGAAAGCCTGGTAAGATGACAAGTCAAAGATCATACGCTTTTTTAGTTTCCAGTTTACATTGTGTGTTGTTCTGGTATTTGCAATTTGAAACTGCAGGCCCTCACAAAATTCAAGGGATTGGAGCAGGTTTTGTACCAAAAAATTTAGACCAAGATGTGATGGATGAAGTCATAGAGGTTTGCTTCTTGCTTCTGTTGTTTCTGTACAACCAATAAATGCTCTAAATCAAATTTATGGCAATAGCTTTGACTTTTACAGTTCTATGATTACCTAATTAATCTATCGAAGTCCAAAATTGTAATGATTCTAAAAGGTGAGCAATATCTTTGGAGATTCGAACTCTAGCTTAGGGCTCGACAATGCACTCATGTTGGACATTCTCATACTGCACACTTTTCGTTGTGAAGGTAGTGATAAGTTCCGAAGCATAATTGCAGTGCACGTATAACGCCTGACTAACGTAAGTCGTAACTGTTATAATAATGTTTTGATGCCTTGCTAACCAATAAGGTGTTGGTCCTCCTGGGACATCTATTTAACGTAATTGAGAAGCGTAGTACAGATGATAACGATGGTACACCCAAATTTTTAGTTAAGGATGACTATCCGGTTTGCCACCCCTGTGAGCTTGGAACTGTACACTTTTTGACAAGACAACTTGCTGAAAATGATGGGAAAAGAATAAAAAGAAGAGGGAAATGTCAAAACATGAATAGGTATAAGAGATGAGTCGCGAGCCGGCTTGCAAGCAGCTTGGGTAGTCGGCTTGGCTTTCCCTTTTTGGTGGTCGAGCTGGCTCTGGCTGGAAATAAGGCTCGGGCTCAGCTTCTAAAATTGCCATCCCTATTTCTAGTCAAAATAAAAGGTGATGAATGCAGTTTCTGACTTTCTGTGATTCTCTTAAATATTTGTAGCAGCTTCGGTTGGCTTGCTTTCAAAATTGCCATCCTATTTCTTGTTATAATAAATGGTTAGTGAAATCAGTTTCCACGCAATCTTGCTAAGTATCTGTAGCAGAATTATCTCTATTTCTAGTTATAACAGAATTATCTCTATTTCTAGTTATAACAAATGATTAAAGAGTGCAGTTTTCTTTATTTTGTCAAAAGTTGAAGTTTTTCCATATAATTCAATGATTTCAGCCTGGTGAATTACTATTTTTCCGTGCATATCACTTCTAATTGTCTCAGTTCTTTAATATGCTAAAACCATAATAACGTTATAATGTAAAGAAAGATTCTTCCAATTGATGTCTCTTTCGTTTTCCCCGGCAGATATCAAGTGATGAAGCTGTTGAAACTGCAAAGCAAATTGCTCTTCAAGAAGGCATGTTGGTTAGTAAATCACATCATTGTGTTAATTTGTTAGATCCTCCTTCTTATGGTCATTATATTTAAAGGCATGGTAAACAATCTTTAGCCTCCATTTCCAATCAAGTTCGAGAAAGGGCACAGTAGCAGTCCACAACCTTTAACACTGAATCCCGATCAAAATTTTCTGGCATTCAGATCCTGACCTTTCATCTCTGTTACACGCGGATTTAATGATAATTTTTTCCCAGTCTCAAGTGTCTCGTACCTTGATATCCAGGCAACCATGTTTTGTTCTCTTGTTTTGTCTTCTTCCACCACCCCCCAACCAAAAAAAAAAAAAAAAAATGCACCATCCCCGTTTTTTGGTTTTGGAGCTTGATGAAAATATCACTCAAAAAGAGACCATGTGCACATGCATCAAAGGTTGTTCTAGGGAGCTTTATGTAGGATAAATTTTGAAAAGTTGATTTTGTAGGAGAATGTGTGGTGGGGATGGAAAGAAAGATTGTTGGAAAGTTTGAAAATCTGCCAATCAAAATAGACATGCTAAAAGTATTTTTATTCTAAGGTTCAATTTCCATAATCAAGTTTCTCTACCGTGGAGTTATAGTCGGGAGCGCTAAGAAACCACCTATATGGCTTATACTTAGTGCTGGCGCTGGCATATGATGCACGTAAACCTGATCTTTTTCTCAATTCAGTTTTCTGTTCTGATTTTATTTGTATGGATAGCATCATTTGCTTTGCTCTCAGTGTTTATTTATTTACTTATTTATTATTATTTTATATATATATATATATATATTTTTTTTTTTTGTTGTAAACATTTTGCTCAAGTTCTATACTCCTTGTCAGGTGGGCATTTCGTCTGAGCAGCAGCTGCTGCTGCCATTAAGGTTGGAAAAAGACCAGAAAATGCTGGAAAACTTATTACGGTATGATTATTTTTTCACAGTATGATTATTGATGTTTGTCACATGATGTCTGATATTGTTCCAGTGATGGTAATATTCAAAATTTAAATCGTCGAAGTGTAGTTGATTTTCCAATAGAATTTTAGGTACATTCCATAGGGGTTGGTTCGTAGCAAACTTTAAGCCTCGGAGATTGGACTTGTTAAATCCTAATAATTTGCTTTGTGTAGCATCGCCACTGCCAAATTAGGTTTCAGGGAAGTGAGGTTTGGGGAAGCAACTATCTTCTCGGGGTAGGATGTAGGATTCCAGAAATCATGCATTATTTTATGTGACACATTCTTTGTTTTTCCATCTTCCTACCTTTTCTCTAGAGTAGTGAAAATCCGAGATAATGTTCAACCTTTTTTAGTTATTAAGGCACTAATTTCAATGCTTCAATGACATTATGACAGCAAGCAATGCCATGGTAAAACAAATAGTTAAAAGTGCCAAATCTCTTTTGGATGATGATTTCTTTCTTTTTTTTTTTTTGGTGTTGAAGGGGCGGACACGTTCTATGTCACTTCAGCATTTATCAGGGTTACTGTTTCAAGTTCTCGTGTTTTCCAAGTCGACTCACTCCAGATTATGCATTCCTGCAGGTTGTTTTTCCGAGCTTTGGAGAACGTTACTTATCTACAGTTCTTTTCCAGTCAATTCGAGAAGAATGTGAGAACATGCAATTTGAACCCTGATTCACAAACATCTTCCTCCTACAACAGGATTAGTAATTTCTCCTTTCCAATCTTTGTTCATGTGCACGTTTTTCAATTAGTTT
>CAVNYN010079558.1:585-23175 GCA_963692815.1 Nyctanthes arbor-tristis
ATAAAAAAGCAAACGTTTAAGAACTTTAAAATTAGAGGGGTTTTGTCGTTTGAATAAAACAAAGAAAAGTTCAGTGCTTACAGTGGCATGTGGACTTTGGGTAAACACGTCACATAAGAGTAGAATTCTTTTGAACCCAATAACTTGACTACGATGGTGGATTGGTACTTCCTATTTGAAGCTCTTCTAGTAGCTGTTTTGTGAAGTTTGCCGTACTTCATCTCTCTGTCCTTATTTATAGCTGGTGAACTATAACACTTTTTCTTCTGATTTACATAATACCTCTACATGTACTTCAACTAAATGATTGGGGTTCCATCAAATAACCTCTACCTAATCTATGGTGCCAAATATCAAAACTGGAACTGGTAACAGAAAAGGCAATAATGGATCTAGTCTTTGAAGATGGCCATGCGTAGACTCCGTCTTTAGCTGGTCCGTGCATAATTGGAGTTCCCGTCTACAAGTGTTTCACAACAAAGCAATGCGGTGAGAATTCAACAGTGACATTATTTTGGGCACAAAAATTGTAAACAGAGATTAAATTTTTGTGCATAGCAAGAACACATAAGACATTAGAAAGATTAAAATGAGATGATGGTGAAGAGAGCTTGGTGTTTCCTCTGTGTGTTATTTTTAAACCTGAGCCATCACCGATGTGAACAGTGTCAAGGCCAATGTATCCATAGTGAAGAGATAGATTCTGAACATCCGAGGTGATGTGGTGGGATGTTCCTGAGTCAAGCAGCCACTCATTTGTAGATGGGGATTGTTGAGTAGCAAGATGGGCAGAGGGACCAAAGTTGTTGATTCTACTTGGGATGGTAGAAGAGGGACTTGAATTCGGCCAAGGAGTGTATATGTATGAGGGGCAATTTCTGGCCGTGTGTCCTTGCTGGCGGCATAATTGACAGAATCCTTTATAATTATTTGGTCCTGAGCAGTGGCTATTGTGTTACGAGAAAGAGGGGTTGTTGTTTCTTAGGTTAGTTTGGAAACGAGATTGGTTTTGTTGATGGTTAGGATTGGTGGCTGATTTTGTGGATGAATTGGCTGTACTTGGTCCAAATGTGTTCAGTAGACTAATTGTTTGGGAGGTGTTTTGAAGTTGGGACTCAGAGTAACAAGCTTCTCGTGTAGTTCATCAAAAGTGATGAACGTGTCTCGAGCTCTAACGGCTTCGCATAATCCATTATATTCTAGTCCAAACCCTCTAAGTATGTGAAGAATGAGCTTATCTGAGTCAGGAGACGAATTCATTAGGGAAAGATTGTCCACAATGCTCTTCACATGATGCATATATTCTGTGATTGATTGATCACCCTTGTGAAGTTGGCCTAAACTTCTTTTCAATTACATAATACGACCACGAGACGGCTTTGCATAAGTGTTGTGTATTGTGGTCCACGCTTTTTTTGAAGACTTTGCAGCAGCAATAAATGATACAAGGTTTGGAGAAAGGGAGCTAACAATGGCGTTCAGCAGTAATTTGTCTTGCCGAATCCACTTAGCAAATTCAGGATTGGGTATGGTTTCTTTCCCAGATGTGATAACTAGGGATGTGATAAAACGCGAGAGTTCCGTCCACAAATCCCAAGAGGTCATAGCCTATAAGAAGACTATGAATCTGAACAAACCATGCAGGGTAGTTTGTCGGCGTGAGTTTGATAGGAAGTTGAGCCTGAGAGTTGATGATAATAGGAGGTGAGGGGATGACTGAGTCAGTTGGAGGAGTTGGATCATTTGAGGAAGGAGAGTTGTCAGATGACATGATCAATATGGAAGGGTTGAAGTTGTGAATGGAATTGGCCAGAGATCGATTTTTCTCGTAAAAGGATTAGTGCTATGATACCATAAAGAGAACAAGATTTGAGAAAAAGCTCAATTCTTTCATTCATCATTCACGTATTTGTACAAGGGAAAAATGGAGATAAGTCAAACTCCTAAAAGATTACAACAAATAATTTATCACCTAGCAAACTTATCAATATAGTTACAACCAAAATCCACACAGAATATTCTTGAGGAAAAATACAAATTTAATACTACAACTAAAACATATAAATAAACTTTGTTTATTTCCTAATATGTTATTATTTTATTTCAGCAAAATTTTTAGTCAGTTAAAAGCAAACGATTATATAGACTCTCTTAAGAAAATGCTAATCATCTGAAAGAATAGTCACTGCCAATGCAGTAGATAGCCTTAAAAAGAGGGAAACTTTATAGAATTCATGAACCTTATGACTTTGGAAGTTGGAAGAAATGTTACCTTTTAAAGTGAAACCTTTGTTCTAAAATCTACCAATAATTTCACCAACCTGAAATAGAACAATAAGAAGAATTAAATTAGTAAGAAAAAAAGGATGGTTAGACACATTACTAAAGCAAAAATGAAGTTTAAATCTTCTACATTTTACTTTCTATTTCTAAGGTAGAAATGCTCATCGAACGCAAAATAATCTCTAATAGGGTAAAAATCTACTAAAATTACAAAAATCAATACCAAAAACCAAAATACCAACCATATATATTATTTAGGAATCCCTTATATATAATCTCTTCAAACTAAATACCTCTACTAAAATGTGAAAATCAATGGGCAGCTTACCTTTAACCGATGGCTTTAGGCCCCAAAAAAAAATTAAATTAAATTAAATTAAACCGCCAAAATACAAAATATAGAAATTAGAGCTTAAAAAATGATAATAACGAAAATGAAAGCAAAAAAAATATAGGTACACCATCTTCTTTGAATTGCTTATGTTGTTAGCCACATATTTCAATACGTGGACAGTAACAATGGCGGAGACGGGGGCATACTGGGCCCCAGCCCACCCCAATCTCTGCCCATTACCAGGTAAAAAATAAAAAAATAAAAAAAGTTC
This sequence comes from Nyctanthes arbor-tristis, assembly GCA_963692815.1. Taxonomy (NCBI): domain Eukaryota; kingdom Viridiplantae; phylum Streptophyta; class Magnoliopsida; order Lamiales; family Oleaceae; genus Nyctanthes; species Nyctanthes arbor-tristis. The sequence goes on from CAVNYN010079558.1 coordinate 3,474, forward strand.
TTTATGCTTTGGGCTCGGCCTAATTGAACTTGGGTTAGAGGGGCAACGACTTGGGCTCGGGGGGCAATAAATTTTGGCCCAATAAGTATAAAAAGCTTCAATAAAAAAAGGCCAGAAACCGGAATATTGAATGGTCGACTCTTCAGTGATTTTTCCTCTTAGTCGCCAATTCTTTAGTTCTGTTCTGCTCTGATTTCACTCCTCTTCAGAGTTCACTCGACCGTCTTAACCTGTGTCAAATTGTCCGATCTCAAATTCCAGCTCCAGTGGTGGTCCAATGAATGGCGGTCCGGCGATGCTAGTTTCTCTTTCTCCTCTTCTAGGCATCTTCTTCCTCTAAGTTTGCAGGTAAATTCTAGCCCTAATTCCTAAATTGATTTAACCCTAAGTTATGGTTGAATATCAGGGAGAATTATTTTTATTTTCAAGACAAAAATTGATTTTGCCCTAGCCTAGCCCCTAAATTAATGTGTTTCTATTATTCTTAAGTGTGGAAAATTGGAATATTGTATATTTTCTACATTTTATGTATATTAGTTTTGTGTATATCCTTCTCTGTATATTTCCACGCAACTCGTCAGCGTGCATTAGTAATTTAGTATAGTTGGTTACTTGATTTGATTAGCTAGATTTAAGATTAGTTAGTTAATAACACACTTAGCTGCTTTACTGCTTAGTCTGCTTATTAATCTTCTTGTAACCATTTTGCTATTTTAGATTCCTATTGATTTAATAAGAGTTGTGCAAAAATATTTCCTACTCTCTCTCTCTCTCTCTCTCTAAATATTCAGTAAGACATTGAGACTATTATTATTCTATAAGACTTGATATAATTTAAAATTTAGACTTTAGATAATGAATAATGTAATTACCTAATTAGTTTATGTTGACCTCGGGATTCAATGAGGCCATTAGATTGCTTGAGCTCAGTGTGGCATTAGATCCCAAAAATTCTTTTAAATCATTTAATATACATAATATCTATAAGCTTGTAGTGGAGTTTTATCCAGAAAATTTTGAGCAGCATGAGAGGCATGCTTTGGTGAGTATCAATCACTCTTTCATTCAATGCTTTGATGGATGATGAGTTTCTTGCTAATAGTTTGACAATTTTATTGAAAGAGAGATTGTTAGCAAGATAGATATCCATTCTCTTATTGATGAATTTGCTAAAGTAAAAAAATCATAGCGTTCATATTACGTTTTAGCCTAATGGTCTAGGTTTTGAATTGTTGAATACTATTTATAATGCACTTGAGTTTGTTTAATGCTTTCAAAAATTTATACTTATATATGACTTTTTTGGAGTTTTTGTTCCGGCTCCCTCCTCTCTTCCGTACTGGCTCCGCCATTGGACAATAAGGACAAAGAAAATCACAAAGCACCAATTCATGCTATGCAACAAAATTTTGGCCCATTTATTAAATTAGGAGCTGTAAATTCTTTGAGAAAATTAGCTCTACGCCACACACATATTAGTGGAGAAGATCTTGCTCAGTTCTTTAAAATCTATACAACTGTAAAATTACAGATCGAAAGAACCATGCTTAGAAATTCAAAAGCAAAAATTGAGGAAAAAAGGAACTTACCAAGCTGTGTCTTCACAGCAACCATGGAACGCGAATTTTCCTTTAAAATTTTTAAACCCAATTGTGTCAGCTTCAAGCGAATGAACCAGAAAAACCTAAATCCAAAGAAGACAAAAAAACATTAACACATGCCAAAAGCCAAGATCGAAGCAAAAAATAAGCTACGTCTTTAATGATGATAACAAAAATAAAGAGAGAGGGGGGGAGGAGGAGGAGGAGCTAAAGGGGTAAAATAGGAAATTGGTTGAGAAAAAATAGGAGCAATTTGGTAAAAGCACTGTGCTGAGGAATAGTAACTTTGGGAGAATTCATTTGTATATATATAATAGTGAATATGTGTGTGTGTGTGCGCGCGCGCGCGTACATATATACATACATCTTCCTTCTCCTTCCCAAATATTAGTCAAAAAAAAAAAGGAAGAACAGTTTGCCGTGACAAAGAACCGAGCAAACCCAAAATTAGCCTATCTTCATCTCTTCACCAAACACCGCAAAATTGGTGTTTATAGCCTCCCTCGCCGTAAGGAACACGAATATGTAATTCTTGTGGTCAGAAACCCACCACACTCGTAGGAAAGCCATCGAAACCGCTGAGCTTCTCCACCGCAAACCACCACTATACTTTCTATTACTTGCCTCTATGCATAGAGTTTGTCGAGACCTTTCTAGTCCACCAATTTTTTCTTTGAATCGCCAGAATTTTGGTTGGAATTTTGGCCCTAAAAACCCAGCCTAAACGTCCATTTCTCTATCTCTCTCGGCCCTCTATGTAAACATCTAACCTTTCCCAACAAGTATTATATCCATACATCAGGTTAATAAATTAGTGATAATTGCCCTCTTTGGTCCTTAAAAGATTTGAAAATAAATATGTAAGTCCAGTGGTTATTAGCATGTTTCTATTTTAACCATAAATATTCCCAAGACATCTAACTTAACCTTAAAGTTATATTTCAATCAAAATTGGTCCCTATATATTTTAAATAATTAAGTTTCGTCCCCCCAAACTTTCAAATTTTGTATAATTGGTCCTTAAAACTTTTAATTCTAATTACATAAGATCTTAAACTTTTAATTCAACTTAAATTGACCCTCAAACTATTCAAATATATTAAATTGAAACCCTCTAACTATTATAATTATTCAACTTAACCCTTAAAGATTTTAATTACTTCATAAAGGTCCTAAATCCTAAACCAATCAAATTAATTGTAAACTCTAACATTCATAAATGGTCAATTAGATCTTTAAACAATTTAAAAAATCTAAAATCTTAACATTTTAACTTTTACAAACATTCAATTAAGTCAAATTTAAGATTTCCCCTTCAATGATAATTTTAATATACTGAATCACTTTAACATTTTATTTGCTAGACGAGGGCCCTTTAAATTACAAGCTAAGCATCACAGTTCACGCAACCTTTCAAGTATACTTTTCAAGACTATTGAGGATGGGTTTACATTATGCATATTTTAGTTAATTGATCATGTCTTATCCTTATATATTGATTATGGTTGCGACTTGAATGCATGAAAAGATTTACCAAGGACCACAAATTGGTTCGAAGTCAAAAATAGACCCTTAGGATAGCCCACCATGCAATTATGATTATTAATGCTAAGTATATTGTCAGGAACTGCAAATTGATCAGGGGTCAAAAGTAAGCCCTTCAAATGGTCGACAACATAGCTTTGAAAAAATTTTAAAGTTTAAAGAGTAGAATTATGATTATGATTGTATATTTGATTTAACATGAAATTTCCCTCCTTCTAGGTTAAGGGGCCCAGCATGGATGAGGTGACAAGTGTGGCCCATTAAATATTTTGATGAAATGTTGTGTAATGTCCTCTTTTGCTAAATACTTCATTAGTATTATATTTTAATCAACTGCTTTTGTCAACAACTATAAATATACATTTTGGGCATTATGTATATGAAATTATCATCATGTTTCGGCACATACTCTAACCTTGTTAGCTTATATGTTTCATTTTAAAAAAATAAAAATTACTCACTAGATATGGCAATGAAAATGCAACTTTTAGTAGCATTCTGAATTCATAGAAATTGGGACGTTACAATATCAATTTCTCATTCACCCTCATAATTTTCCCTATATTTTCCAACAGTTTTTACGTTAGAGTAACCATGATAAATTCCTTGTTATGTCATCTCAAAATGAAACCCTTAACACTTCCACACACACCCAAAAAATAAATAAGAAAATAAAAATAAAAAGAATACGCACCCATAACTTAGAAAACGTTGTCCTACTAACTAATATGACTATTTGCATCAAGGATAGAAGAAATCCTCCAAATATTCAAAAGAAGTCATTTTCATAAAGTGTAATATTATTTTAATATTCTAATAAAATCAAAATTCATATTTTTCTCATTAAATATTTTAATATTATTTTAATGAATTAATTAACGACATGCCCAGTTAATCAGTGGCCCATTAGAAACTTATTTTATTCTTTTTCCTTCCAATGAAAAACTTGACAAAGAATTAAATCATAATTTAAGTCATAAAGTATTATTATCTAATCACCTAAGCTTGGTCCAAGTTGTCCACTTGAAAGGGTAAGAAATGAATTCGTAACGCTGAGGATAAGAAGGAAACTCTAAGCTTGTCAAGGAGCTAAAGGGGGCCAAAAATACAAAACAAGAAGGGTCATTGCTCCGCCAAAAAGAACAATGGCCGTTTTCACAAATGGCCTTTTAAGATTTTCCTCTAGCTTTCCGTGGTTCATAAAGTGCATCATAAGGTGTCAAGATGGCACTATTGTCATAACTTCTTGTATTATCAAAATAATTGTGTTGAAGATAAAATCAAATGATCTTTTAGTAATCAAATGAATATCAAAAAACTAGATAATCGTGTTATAACATAACATGCAATGTGTAAAAGGCAAATCGATCATTTCTTGTTTGACTAATGATCATGATATTGGCTTTGTGAGTTATATAAGCGGTATCTGTTTTTTTTTTTTTTTTCCCTCGATAATCATTGAGAAACTTTAGATAAAAGTGTAATGGTTTTTTAATATGTGCAGGTAGCATTTTAAATTGAGTCTAATTTGACTGCCCCATTGTTGTTTTATTTCTCTTTATTTCTATTTTAAAATAGAAATAAAACATGTAAAATCTAAAAATAAGATCTAGCGGAGATTTGTATATGCGAAAATGATTGATTTTAGGATAAATTTCATGAAAGCACCCCAACGTTCATGAAATGTAGAAATTCATCTCTATTCTTTTTTTCAATGTTTGGTCATGAACCTTTTAAAAACCCTCACCTAGGGTCCTGTTGGCATAAGACATCAATTTTAACCATTAAATATTAATAAAATGACAATTTGACCCTCTACAGTAAAAAATGGAAAACCAAAAAGTGCAAAAAAAATTGGCCAAAAAATATTTTACAAAAAGGAAAGAACAAATATGATATCTCCACCCACATATTTTCTAGTCCTGCTCTGAGCACTTCACCATGTCCACTACTAGTGCCGCCGCCATTTCCAATAGCAAGATTGGGGAAGATGCCAGTAAATTGTCTTTACATTTATCAAATATTTATTTTATTACGAGGAAAACAAAAGAGAGATTTTTTAGTTGAGAAAAAATGAAAAGGGAGTCTGTGAAATAGCAACAAGGAGAAAATATGTTAGACGTTGTAATTTTTTTCCTTCTTGTTGCTATAATTGTTGTTATTATTAATTTTTTATGAAATTGCAGAGGGATTGTATGAGAGCGACATCGAACTCTTAATCAACAATGTCAGAAGCTAACTAGGATGTGGTAAGACCACATGAGTCATCATTATCATTATCATCATCATTATTATTATTACTACTACACTGCTTCAGAAAAAAAATGGAGGAACGCTGTTATTGGATACAACTTACAATGAGTGGGAAGGTGATAATAAAAAAGAGGAATTTAAGCCTCACATCATCTTTTTTATGGAATTACAAATCTACAGCATTTTTTGTGATTTTGCAACTCTGCACGATTTCCTCTCAAATATACACTCCAAAATTTAAAGATATATTATCCTATTATTATCTAATTTAATTTAATATAATAATATCTAAATATCTAAATAAAATCTCTTTTTTACATTTAATTTAACATAGAGTTTGTACATAATGACTCCAAGCACCCGCAAAATTCATTTTTGTTTGAATTTTAATCATGAAACCTATCCACCGTATTGTTGCTTGACAATTAGTATCCATATCTATTTAATTTAATTTTTTAATTAAAAGATAAGAAAAGGAAAAACAAAAACAAAGAATTTATGTACGTCTGACATAGAAAACAAACTCTTTCCATTGCTTTCTTCTCAACTATTTGTAAGGGGATCAAAAGGTTATCTTCATTATAATTGTAAGTTACTTCCACAGTATTTCTTCTCAATCGTTCTTAGTTTGGTTTTACAATTGTGAAGAGTCAGTGCTTTGAGCCAAGTTGCAAACGGTAGAAAGACATGAGAAAGATGTAGAAGAAGATTTTGTCCAATAAACAATAATAGGAAGTAAAATCCAATGTCTAAGAAACAATAATAGGAAGCAAAATCAAATGTCTAAGAAGAAGATTCCGTCCAAGAAACAATAAAGGAAGCAAAATCAAATGTCTAATACGAGGAACAACGCCTGCAAGTGGTTGTTTTGAGACATGTTGTCCTTTTCTTTTTGAAAATGTTTGTTCAGCTTGTTTAATTACTTGTGGTTTTGGTTTGTTTAAGTCAAACATGGCACATTTGATATCTGTTTTGTAGGTGAGTAGTAGAATTCTAAGCATCTTGCAATTTTTTCTCCATAGAATGTTAGGTGCATCTTGCAATTTTTTTCTTCATAGAATGTTAGGTGCATTATCAAAATCTATACCATGCATGAGAATGAAACAGACAAATATTTTGATGCGTTCATTTGATATCAATGATTGTTACCAATTTACAAATATCAACATATGTTATCATAAACCACAATAAGCTGCTACTATTGAGTTATCATCAAGTATTTTGTTTCACGAGACTTATTTTATTCTGCAGTTGGCAAACAATTATTTCTGTTATGTTTCTTTATGAATTAACATTTTTACAGTAGTCTACTTCTCTTCTTTCTTTATCCAATAACCAGGCATAACAACCATTTGTTGTATATTCGCCATTTGTCTTGTGTACTAAGAAGTCTGAAAAATCATATTGGGTGGTGAAATTGAGATCCCATGCGTTCTACTTAAAGTAAAATGTTATGGACAAAGCTGAAGGTATGTGTTCGGATACGATCCAGTTGCTCTTTATATATAATCGGCATGAAATATATTTGAGAGAATCATCTTTTTGTATCTTTTGCCAAGTGCAGCGTTTTCTTTTCTTGTTTTGTTTAATTTTCTAGTGCTATATTGATCTTAATGGTTCTAAGAGAATAGAAATTACATTTACATGAAATGTTTGTACTTGTTTCACTTTATGCTAAGCATCAAAGGTGTGAACTATTGCAATTGATGAAACGCAATTATATATAACATTTATCTTAAGAGGAAAATTGCATCGAAGCCTATATGGTTTCTGTGATATATATGTTTAGACATTGCTAATAAGGTTTCTATCGAAGATCAAGAGGCTTGCGTCTTCGTTAGTATGTTTGATTGGAGATCCCATGAAGAAGGTTCAATGTGGTATAAACAACGTGCAACCCGTGACTCGTAGAACTCTATATTTATGCTCATTCCTATGGTGATAGTGCTAAAATTGTGACGTTAGGAGGGGTTTAACCCTGAATGAGTTATGAGGCGAGAAATCTCGTGTGGTGCAGGTCACGTGCCCTTAGAGAACTCACCTATATAAGAGTTGTCATGAGGCTGTGGCTATGGGATATTGGGCTATTCCCTAGAGACTCTTACTAGAATCAAGATAAGAGCGCATGGCTTTTAATAGTATTACCCGCTAAGAACTTGAGCCAAAATCGATATTGTGTGTGGGACAATTGAAGTTTAGCCAAGACACCTAATTCAAGGCTTTAGTCCACTATGGTTCTCTCAAATGGAAGTTGTCATCACTAAGCGAGGTTCAAGTTGCAAGCCACCTACGGCTATTACATAGTATAGCATTGCCACTATATATATTATTTTCATTTTGAATATTTTAAAGTTTGTGGGGGATTGTTGTAACTTATGTTTTAATTTGAAACTTTTAAAACATCCATTGGTTTTAATTTCATGTTTTATTTATTTTTAGTTTTCAGTTTCAAGTTTTATTTTGTTGTACCCCATTATGCATGAATTAATTCTATCTTTATGTAATTCATGTAGGGATTATAACTTAGCCACTGTAAAATGGAGCTCGTTCTCATTTGAGAGTGGTACACAAAAGCTAGAAAAGATCCCTCGTATATTCTATATACTTTATACTATTTTGGTAATATGATAGAGGCTTGTTCTTCCACTCTTTGTGATTGTGCTCATGGACGGAGTATTGGCTGAGAGTTGGGGGTCTTATCTTGGAGCCGTGTCACGCCAATAGTACCCGCACGAGGGGAGACCAACATGACTTTAGGACAGTGTTCTTAACATGACTCTCTTAGGCTAGCTATTCTAACTTTTCTCTACTATTTCTATTGTTTTATGTTTTATGTTTTATGTTTTAAGATTACTCGAACTAGGAAACTTTTCTCTACTTCTTGTGCCTTAAGAAAGGTACACACGGCCCAACCTTTCCTTCGGCCAAAGACATAACTAAACTTGCGTACTAAATAATATATCACACGTAAATATGTCATGCAAACATGTAACAATACTTCGAACACTTTTTGACACTTTATGGAAAATTAGGAATGCCAATACTATGATAAATTTTGTACTAACAAACCTGTTAACTTGGAAGACAAGAAAAAGCCTCCTAGGATTTGGATTTCTTTTTCTTCAAGAAACCTTTTTCTTTCCTTTTCCTTTTCAACCTTGGATTATTTTTAGCAACATACCCAACAATCTCTACTTTGCCAAAATAAGCTAAAATCTTCATCTTCTCGTTGCCAATCTTGTACACAATACTTGAAAAATTAGCATGCAAGCTGTTGACACACTTTGACAGTCTCATACTCAATCACATGAGTATATATAGCCACATAGAATTAACAACAAATTTCAAACATTTTATCAGCTCAATGTCGAAATAAACTTGCTGATATTTGTGGTGCAACTCTCTTGTTGGCTTTCCAGAGAGCTCATCAGACATCGATATTACTACATACACACACCTTGCATTACCGCCAACCAATGCCTGTGTGTAAATACAACCGCTCAAAGTAGCATACATCTTTTACAATGGTACCTAGTGACACGCCATGGGCATGTACCCACCTACTTCGTAACATATCTCTACCGCACTCACACTAAGAGAGTCGGATTGTACAAATCTAAGCAGTAGCTGAACCTACTCCACTTGGACAATGTTCTCTCACATGGTCAGCCAGTCTACAACACCAACAAGTTGTAACAACCACCACTTTCCAGACAAGCCCATTGAGAATTTTTGTACTTAAACCAATTCGCAAAGAACTAAAGCATTCTTCCAGGTGAAACAAATTTGAAAAACCTCTTACTGGATACACCTCTCCAAATTGATTCCACAGTTCATTCAAAGCAAATATTCTATGAATATTTACAAAAACATTTTTGGCTAGACGACGACACATCCTACTTTGAGTTTTCAAATCTAAATCTTCCCAATCACTATCGTTCATAGTGACTCCAACAACTTTGTCATAACACGAAGATGGTTTTCTTTTGAAAGCTTCAAATCGTCCAACCAAAATCAAGAAATTCTAGACTTGCTCTAGCCACAAGTCAAATTTGATTTTCTCCACTCCATATGCCATATTTTTCCTATGCTCCACCTCGAACAAAACCTGACTCTCTAATACCACTGTTGGGAATTAAGACAAATTCTCCAATTACGCCCACAAGACCATTGTTAAGGAATTTAATAGAGACAAGAAAAATAAAAGACAAAAACAAATTTAATGGATTGTCAAAGCTTTCAACTATATAAAAGGTCGCTTACAATCATAAAGAATTTTCACTCCGCAAAACCCATCCCATAAGTATTATAAGAAAAATATAACAAGCTTTACTGCATTTATCAAGTTTTACCCTTTATCCAACCCGCAAAGAATTAAAGAAATCCTAAGATGCTAAGCTACTATTTTTCTTCACAAGACTCTAACCCAATCCAAGTGACACTGGAAAAATTACCTTGAGTTTTACCACACCTAATTTTCTACCATTTTAATAAACTACAAAGAGTTACAAGAAAACTTTTTAAGATGCTAGACTCACCAATTTTTCCTTCAACTCGCTTGTACCACTTGTATATAAAAGAAGAAGAAACCCCCTATATCTATAGAACCTGTTAACTTGGAAGACAAGAAAAAGCCTTCTAGGATTTGAATTCCTTTTTTTTCAAGAAGCCTTCTTCTTTCATTTTTCTTTTCAACTTTGGATTATTTTTGACAACATACTCAATACATCTCCTTTATTAAAGTGAGATATTCAATAAAGGTATATTAGGAAATATAATATTAAATTATACTTTTTCAACCACATTAATTCTGTTTTCTTAATTTATGTGAAAAAATAAAATGAGAATATTTTAGTAGGACAGAAGAAATATTTAATTTTAACCGTGATGAGTATTACTCAAGACTCATTTGGTGTTCGAAGAAGTTTATTTGCATAATAATTTAGTTTTTCAATATCATTCTTAATAAATTGAACTATATATTTGGAATGGAGGGGTAAGTACATTATTGTTTCCATCCATCCATGGATGAACCCAAAAAAGAAAAGAAAAATAAAAAAGAAAGATGGCAAGCAAGAAAAAGAGAAGGGGAAAAAATAAGAGCGCAAACACTTGCCTTCTATTGCCGCAAGCGGTCTTTTCTGGTACTCTAGAAGTATTGAATGCCCAGAACTCCACCTTTAATTTATTGATTGATTGACAATGTGTACTTCAAGTAAATAGAAGATTGATATGTGTCATAGTATTAAAAGGGAAGGCTAAATCCCACCTCAAAGCTCACTTTTTATGTTTCGACATGCTTCATGCCTCAAGGCACTGGTTTGAGACACTTTATGCTGAGATTTATGCCTCCGACATTAAGGCTTACACCTTTGAGACATCGCTTCAAGGTATAAGAGGCGTAAGCCTCTAATTTCTAGCTAAAATTTAATTTTTAAAAAAAAATTGACGAATTTAGAGTTTTGACGAGGAAAGCACATATTACTTGCTGAAATTTTGCTACACATAAGATTTATGGTTGATTTTTTTTGTCCTTTAATAAGACTCTTTTTTCTTTTTTTATTAATTCTTTTTTAGTTCTTTTTCTCTCGACATTTGAATTGTTGATATTTATAATAAGGATTACTATCTTCATGAGGAATGTCAATTTAATAAAAAATTCTAGACAATTATCATGATTCTTAACAATTAGGTTTGTTAAGTTTCAAGTGCCACGTGTGGGACTTAATGAATTTGCCTATTGAAACAGATAGGGCTCCGAGTTCAGAGCTCTTACTCTATCAAAAACACGAGGTGGGAGTGCGTCGAAGAATGAATTGGCCTATCTCTTCCCACTAAAGCTTTCTTGGCCAATCAAATCAAGACGATCTAATCCCTGCCCTTGATTTACGTATTAGTTGTAAGGTGAGTTGGCATCATGTAATTTGAAGTCTGACTTCAAACTCGGAGCCTTATCTATTTTCTTAGAAAATTGTGGGAATTAATAAACTTATCATCCCAGATAATTACAAAAGCTAAAACCACCAGATTCATTCATAATAGTAATGTGTTATGATGTGAATACTGGATTTTGATCAATTTATTTTATATAGCTTGAAATAAATTATTTTGCAGTATTTTGAATATTTTTGTTTTATACATTAGCATATGTAGTTTGATTGGCTAATATACTTCATAATGCCACTAGTGGCGTTCAGTGTAATAGTATACTAGTCAATTAATATTTGCAGATGTCCATTTTCATTCAAAATAACAAGTGATGTTCTATATACTAAAATTTTGATCAATTTATTTATTTATTTATTTTACGTTCAAATAAGCCATGTGATATTGTTTTATCATGTTTTGTAGCCTTTTGCTCAATTTGTTGAAAGACTTATGCCTCAACGCCTAACTTGAGCCTGGCCTTAACAATGTGTGGCGCTTGGAGAAAAATTTCTGCATTATAATGCATTGGTGTGCATATAAGGAGGCTACTTAAAAATTATAATTGAATAGTAATTGGGATTTTCATTGCATCTATCTTGTTTTCATTTGTAAAGAATAGCGAATATATCATATACGATATTTTTAGAGTATTAGAAATTTTTTCATATTAAGATAACCCTTTTTCCCAAATTTTCTACTACACATAGAGGTGTGTGGAAATCCACGAGTGATTGATTTAAAAAAGCTAATATCCATTTTAGCCACTCATGACCTGCCATATACCATGGATGTAAGATCCTACAGCCATGGGTTTAGGAAAACATTCTTAGTTTTTCTTTTATTATTATTACTATACATCAACAAATTAGCATACTGACCCAAAACTCTTTTCCAAAAAAAAAAAAAAAAAAAAACCCAAAATTTTATTTTGGGAACATGAGGGCAGTTTACTTCGGCCCAAAGCTCATGTTCCCATAGTATGATAGTAATTTCTGTATGCTAACCTTATATTTAGAAGGGTAGAACAATATTGGCTGTGAAGTAATCTCACTTCGTTTAATGGGGGAATTCCCACTAAAATTATCTTAATTAGAATTCTCCAAGAAAACCCTTCAAATAGAAGATATTCATTATTTTAGAGAGTAAATATTTAAAAATGAGCTTCAAAACAGTGAACAACTCCCCAAGTTAAACTTTTTATTCCACATTTTGTGCTATTACAATACCCTCCATCCCATGTGATTATATATATGCATGTCACACATAGAATTGAATACATGTAGCCATCTAAGACAGAAAGTGGCAAATTTAAACACTCATTTCTTCGTTCAACAAAGCCCAATCCCTTATATATATATACACACACACACACATACATACACACACATATATTTTTTAATTTTTTAGTTAAGAAGCTAGCAATGTCAATAGTAACCCATTTCCCTCCCAACAAACACAATCTTTTCACTATAGTTATTATCCAATTATTATTTATTTTATTTAATACATTAAAGTAAAAATCTAGTCTAGGTCTAGCTTTTAGTAGGTCACAATAGTGTTTGAAGACAAAAGAATCAAATGTGAGATTGTTGTTGTCAAACTAAAATGCTTTAGGTCTCTTTATGATGAGACAAATTATATATCGTTATCTTGATTTATATCAATTCACTTACCCTAATTGATTGATGGTTGCAAAACTATTAATTTTGTGTTGTGTATAATGAAATCAACAAATTCCATTCCTAACAATTTATGGTAGAATACATTTTTTTCGGGGGCAACCCTCGAAAACTGTCAACCACTCACTTTCTTTTCTAAATTCAGTTAAGTCCTATATAATCTTTTGGGTTCATCCCTTACAAAGGCCTCTTTGATTTTACTAGTTATAAATATATATATATATATATATATTTGGCTAATTTGCGCAATATAATCTTAACATTTCACTTCATTGTGCAATAAAAACCTTATCTTTTAATGTTGACAATTATAACATCAAATCTCACCTTTTTTTCGCAATCTAATCTTTTTATTTGATAAAGACATCAAATTTAAAATTGCTCTTCAATTACATTAGGAATATGCTTCGATTTTAATTTCAGATTACTTCTTAAAATAAAGAGGTTGTTGGAAATACTTTAATGATCAACCTTTGGTAGGTCTAGATATTCGATTTTCGATTTCGCTTAGTGAAATGACCACAACCAAACCGAACCAGAAATTTTGGTTTCGATTCATTCTTATCAATTTCAAATCAAACGGTTTTGGTTTCTTTCAATCTTTTTTTTTTTTTTTTGGGTTATCTTTTGTATTTGATGAAGTTTCGCTTCACTAAATATAAAAATGAAAACAAAATTTTAATAGAGAAAACTATTGAGACTAAACATGGGTAATAAAATTGTAAAAACAGCTCTAAAACTAAGAAAATAGTAATTAAACTATCAAAAAATTGTACTAAAATTTGAAAATATAAGCTCAAAACTAAATTTGAATATTATAAGTAAATGGTTTTTACTTTAGACTTAAAACAGAAAACCAAACCAAAAAATCATTCGATTTTCGGTTTCGATTTCAACTTCAATTTTTTTTTCAAATAAAAACCGAACAGTTTCGGTTTTTTGGTCTTTTGTCCACCCGCGGTGATATTGATTTAAGAGATATCCTTCTTCTCTTTTTTGTTCTATTTTTTTAATGGTTTCCCATGGCAGACTTCAACGATTTCTTATCTTATCTTAATATAAAAAGTCTCAAACTTAGAAAATCAACTGTAAATTTTAGAGGAATAGAATTTGAAAAAAATATATATATATACTTTATGTGTTTTCGTTTCGTTATGTCATGTCATTCTTACTGATATTCCCAAACAAAAAATAAATAAACGAAAAAAAAAAAGAGGATAAAGTCTTATATACAAATAGAGATTAGATATGCTCTTTCCGTCCTATAAAATTGGTCTTATATTATTTTCCACATAGTTTATGAAAATCCAATTGATGTTATTGGAAAAGTGAAGTTTATGAACATTTTTCCTATTATGTCCCTTTATTTAATTGTTATTCAACTTTATTAGTTTTATTTATTAATATCAATACATATTAAATATGGCACATAAGAAAATTGAAAATAGTAACTAAAAAAAGTGATTTAGAGCAGATAAAAAAGAAAACTGAATCATTTTTATGGGATGGAGGGAGTAGTAGTTTAACTAAGACTATAACAGAAGTTATAACCTATCCATTCAACAACGTAAGAATGTAGTACTTTCGGATTACATTACGCCATCTTCTATTTACGTGGCATCTCACCCAAATCATCCAAGAGAAGGCTATGATCATCACGGTCGATATCCGGTTGGACATATGCCGGGCATGACTTGACAGCGTCCTGAGCTCCCCAAGTTCAATTCGGGTACCGGGGTTTCAGTTCCGGACAACAGTGAGTCACTGGATTCAGTCTTTAAAATGTTTGATCAAAGGTATCAACATGCCTCGGACAAGCGTGCTGAATGTTTTCCCTTTAGATTATAGATAAATGTTGTGATATGCTTTATTGCTCCATTGAACCTTTTTCTTTTTTACATAAAAATTGGGGATCTTCAAAGAGGAGAGCATAGACTCGAACTCAGGACAAAAAGGGCTGCATTTTTACGACTTTGTCACCTTGGTCTTATCGTTTTATACTGAACTCGAATTTTCAGATGATACGTTCTTTTTTTTTTTAAACCATAGGATCGATTGATTCATGTTACATTTTTCCTTAGTTAGATTTTGGGTTCTGATTGTATTCTACTTCGTTAGTAGATAATTGTGTTTTAATTAATTTTTCTATGCCAATTTTGAGCGAATAAATGAGAAATTAATGTTACAAAAAGTAAAGTAATTCGAGGAAAATGCTGGAATTGAGATTGGAATATCCTAGTAGATTCTAGAATACTTTTTTGTTGAATAGTTGTGTCTAGCGAAGGATCACGACACTTGAAACGATTATTTCATAATGGTTGTGTCTCTCTTGCTAGATGCAATCGCAACTATTGCATCCTTTTATAAAAGTCGTATCCTTTGAGAATCTATCTTTCTAATTCTCTATATATATAAATTGTTTTTCATACATAGGGCTGTAGGGGAGAGAAGGGAAATTCGGGAAGAGGCATGTATAGTTCGAACCCGAGACGTCCGACCTGGTAAGTAAATATCATAACCACTGAACTACAATTCGAACCACTCCAACTTCTGTATATAAATAAACCATGATTCGGAATTCGGATACATCAAATTCAATTTTAAATGATTGATTCTTCTCTTTTCTTCCTTTACCAAACGGAAATAATTTGTCCTATTCAAAGCATTCCAGTCCTTCGAAGTGTAAAATCAGATTTTGTTCGAGTGTCATAATTGGTATAAAGTGCAATATCGACTTTAAAAGAAGCGCTGTATCTTGGGAGACAAACTCCAATTTTCCGTGAAGTTTAAGTACGTTCTAATAATATAAAATTTGCACCAATTCTCTCCAACATATTTTGTGGCTACACTTCCTATAATGCCTCATTTGTGTACACGATCCATTGCGCTTTTGTGCCATGAAAACTAAAATCGATCTACCAAGAAAAAGCAGTATATACCAATTAGTATACATATTATTTTTACTTAAAATATAATCAAATTAACTAATATATACTCTAGCAAGACTCCTTTGATGAAGATACAGAACTCTTGCAAGCCCTACCACCTTCGCTGCCATATCGGATTTGGCTTTCCAAATGACTATATATTAAATTGATATCTCAAAAGAAGATTAATAATTGCACGTTAATTGTTCGGATTAACTTCTATGATTATTCCAAGCTTGCGAATATTATTTTGGGCATTTTCATTAACTCTTATTTTATAACTTAAATATTAATGAAAATTTTATGCCACATTCGAACGTGCCCTGCCATATGAGCACATCCATACACGCATCACAAGGTCAGATGTTTTGGAAAAGGACTATATAAAGATGATTTAGTTTAATAATTGCAGGGTACTTATTTAGATTAGCTTCTATGATTATTTAAGCTTGCGAATATTATTTCGGGTAAACTCTTATTTTATAACTTAAATATTAATGAAAATTTTACGGCACATTTTAAGGTGCCCTGGCCATAAGAGTGCATATAGATTTACGCCACGTGACTGCATAGATCCATATAGCGTCCATTTTTACACCCACAATAGGGATGGAAGCTCCCAAAAGTGTCATAAAGTGTAAGCCCTTAATTAATTAATGTATAGGATGTCTTAAGAGCCATACATTATGGCACATTTACATGACTATTTCTCCTTGTAAATGTCAATATTTTGTATACTTGACTTTAAATTAAATTTGTAAATGTCATTTTACATCCACGTGGCGTCCATCATTTAAGTTTTCTCCCATCGTGTCTCATTTAATTCGGTTTCCTTGCCTCTTAAGTAACTTTATGACTAGATTTCTTCATTTTTATCAACTTTTTCAACGTCTTTTATCACAGCTTGATCATATTTACATACATACATACATACATATATATATAGAGCTTTTGCATTCGATAATAAAGTAGAAACTTATATGTACCCACAAAATACCATATTGTCAGATGATCAGCAAAAGAGAAATTAAGAAGAATGTTTGAAATCCCAGAGGACGTTTGGAGAAGAGTATTGCAAATCGGAGTCGAGACATCGGCTCTGGATTTCCAAGATCTTTGCCGGCTTTCCCGCACATGCAAGTTCTTGCATGAACTCGCTGGAGACGACTCTTTCTGGTTATTGTTGCTCATTCAAGATTGGTATGAATTTGGTGCCACATCATCAACCAGCTATCGGGTTCGTTGTAAGAAAGTACTTTATAAATACAACCATTTATATCCGCCATCACCACCACCACCGTTCTTTCAACTTGAGAGCTCTACCTCCAGGGGAGGAGCTAGTGAAAGATGAGTGAGGCCATATGACTACACTGGAATTTTGGAAGAAATGTTTAGGGTCAGAGAAGTTTCGGTCGCCAATCCACCATGAAAGTTGCCTGTTAATGTGAAGTGGGGCGCCAAACGCTGGAGATAGGTTTATGGTAGAAGAAGAAGCATATAAAAATACAATTTTGCCCTTACTTAACTACAATGGGTTTTATGGGGCAATTGTAAGTTATTAAGCTGGCCCAATAATTAAAAACAGAAAAGCTGGTCCAAGAATGAAACGAGCTTGCTTTGCATTATTATTTTTTAAATCTCCTTTTTCTTTTCTTTTCTTTCTTCTATTTTTGAACGAGATGTTTACTTTACACTTCATAGCGATAGATACGTGATGTAATTTTATTCATCAATCTTCATAATTTCTATTTAAGAAAATATTAATTATTTTTAATATATACTAATTCACTCATCTCAATCTAATTGCATAGTTGATTTAATATGAAAAAATTAATTTAAATATTTTAACAAATTAATTTATTTCAATTCAATTATCTACTTTTTGCGTCTAAACTTTGAGTTGATGTTTGTACTATTTCAAATCCAGATCGAACTATCATTTTAGTCATCAAAATAAGGAACCTCATAGTGTGAATATTGTCAACAAATCACAACGTCAAAATAGTGACCACACTGAAGAAGAAAGCTGGCTCCGCCACTGTCTACCCCGTGGGATTATTTTTTTCTTGAGTAACAAGATTTATGTAATCAATCTCAAGTTGAATGGAGATCATATATAAGTTTAATTTTAGGCTCTCGATCCTCGAGCAAGTAACCTATGATCGTTGTCTTATTTACTAACTTGTTATTATGAGAAAATGGAAATGAATATAAGTTTATGAGTATATAAAACTAGACTAGTATACGATTAGGAAGTGTGGCTCTGTGGAGTACTTTACTACTTTCTAGCAAGTTACGGGAAAATGAAAATGGATATCGCATGAAAGGAGTAGTGTTAAAAACCATTTCAGAAGATGTTTTGTTAAAACGTCTCATCTCATG
The DNA here is from genome assembly GCA_963692815.1 of Nyctanthes arbor-tristis. NCBI lineage: Eukaryota > Viridiplantae > Streptophyta > Magnoliopsida > Lamiales > Oleaceae > Nyctanthes > Nyctanthes arbor-tristis. The sequence continues at coordinate 21,789 of CAVNYN010079558.1, forward strand.
TGGCCAGCTTGCTTGGATGCACGTCACATGGGTTGAAATACATATGACATACGTTAATGCAAGCCACAAAATATGAGTAGTTTTGTTACGAGATATTTAAGAGGTTTTTAAACATTTTCATGTATTAAAGTATACATCATGAGACCTGACTAGTACATGATCAGAAGTGTGTACATAAGGATGCTTAGTGTTTTTTGAACTAATGAATGATGGATAATTCACCACTAGTGAGGGTTTATGATGGCGAATGATTAACGACGCTGTTTATTACCCGTCCAAGTGGTATATATCGTTGGCGATCAACCTCAGCCACCCCGCTAGCAAAGGTAACATGTCAAAAAGGCTGTTGCTAGCGTGGGAGTTGTTGTCTAGCCTAGCAGGATGCTTGGCAAACTCGGTGTGAGTGACCATGTCAATGAAACTAATAAAAAGAAATAAGAAAAGAAAGACATGAGTAGCGGAGAAGAACAAATGTTGGTGAATTGCAATATTCTCAATCTGTATATTGACATATTTAAATCATCTATATATACATGTGTTCAAGATAAGGAGACTTGCATGATTATGCTAATAGATATAAACGATTACGTACCTTTAAAAACTAAACTAATCTTACTAAGATGCCCCGGTCTCCTCAAGATTGAGGGTGAGTGCACCAGTAATGTTCACCCACCCATTGTAAGCGAGGTTATACCGCCTACTTCTGACATGTCATACACGTAGCTGATACACATAACGGCCATGTGTGTGTCACGTCAGGTCATATCACTGCCACGTAAGAAATGGACGGTATATCCCCACCCACAATGGGCAGGTGAACAAAATTAGTGAGTGCACACCAATCTTAGACCGTAAGCGTTACGCAGGTTCTAGGTGTTAGCAATTGATTAATCATGCAACGATACAATTTACATAAACCCTAATCCCTGAATCTTTAGAATTCCTCACTTTCACGCACACATAAATAAATATTTAAGGTTCGTTAGAACTTACCTTGATCCATGATAGTTATTGTGATTGAAGGCTGTTGAGAAATACAAGAGAAGAAACCGTTCTTCCTCTTAGCCTTCTGTAATTGAATGTACATAATTGATGGGTTGCATTTACATTTATAGGCAGAGAGAGGTAGTTTCTTTATGCCCAAGAACTCTAGGTTACTTGAAACCCTAAACACCAGTTTCTTTGGGCCCAAGACACTACCCACTTTCCATCAAAGTGGGTAGTTAATAAACCACCCATTAATTAACCAATTAATTTTAGCACATTAGACCACTAATATTATGTGGCCACAATACTAGGTCTTATATTCTCCCACTTGGCCCATATAATATTGTTTCCATAAAAGGCTTATAACATAATGAGCATATCATAAAGCTAAAATTTTTCA
>CAVNYN010079626.1:510-12060 GCA_963692815.1 Nyctanthes arbor-tristis
ACAAAATAAGCTCAACTAACTTAAAATAAATCATTCGAATGTCTAACATATTATATCTCGCTTTATTCATAATACGCCTCTGTATGGCAGATTTGTTCTTAAGAGTTCCCCCCCCCCCCCCCCTTCCCTGAATTGAATGGGACAGTCGGGTCAGAGATCGTACATTCTCATTTGATCCTCGGTCAGTATATATAACTACGGAAGTTTTTGTACAAATTCAAATAATATACTTAAATGGTACATTTTAAATTTACCAACGATCAAAGAACAAATAACAATCAAATCAAAGTACAACCAAAAAATTATTCAAACATCTACTCAAGGCTTAACTAAAAGATCACGACATTTATATTGTAATATAAATATTAATCTTTACATGAAGCATAATTTTTGTTTTACCATTTTAAGAAATTTCAAATAATACAAGAACACAATCCATAAAAACATCAAATATCTAAGATCTTCCAAACAATTGTAAAAAAATATGTATGACATTTTAACATCTTATAAGTGCAAACAAATTGTTTTTTCAGATTAAACAGATGAAGCAATAGAAAAAATATTTGTAAATCAAAATTAAATTAACTAAAAACTAAACGGGTCGGGGATCATGATTTCCTTACCCGCCCCATCTCCAATTAATTAATGCGGAGAATGCCCGCACCTGTTTGATTAAGTTCTCTATCGGGTTCGGTTATTCCCCTGCCCCCGTTCCAATCCCTGAAGGGTGGAAACAGTGGAGGTGAAGGTTATAGAGGGGAGATAGTGAAGAGATAATTATTTAAATTGAATGTTTGAGTAGAAAGGGGTGTAGGAAAAAAAACAGGAAAAACGAAAAAAAATGAAAGAGATAAATAGAAATTCAAAAATAAGGATACAATAGTAGTGGAGAATATGAAAATGAAGGTGTGGTTTTGGACTTTGGGGTTGACATGAAGAAGGAAAAGTAAGGAAAAATTGATGTAAATGAGTGAAAAGTAATCAAAAGAAAAAAATTAAAAGAAAATAAGAAACACGTGAGATCCACTAGTATCTTCCTCTTTCTTGATGACCTTTACCCAAACACCATGGCCACTGGAGATGCTCTAATCAAGATCCAGAGTGAAGAGTCTAGATGGCCTAACTCCTCGAGAAAATAAATGTAATGCATGGATTTTTCTATACAATAATTGTTATCGATATAAACAATCAACATACACTAATAAAAATGTATGAAAACATTGCATTACAACAAACTTACTCCATATTATATTTGTTAATGAATTTGATTAGAAACTATTTCCATCACATATTGTCAGCCTTAATCCATTAAGCATGCGCCGCAAGTCAACCCATCTCGCCTCACGACTCGACGAAGTGTTGGGTCGGGATTTAACAGCCCCTTTATCATTTTCACATCTTTTTTCATTTGTAAGTTTTACAGTTATTTTAATTATGCTAGCATGAATCGCGTGCTTTGCGCGTAGTTTTCATACTGATATTGTGCATTTTTAATTCTAACATTAACAATAATCTTAATTCAAATACATTTATTTACATATATCTTAGAACTTAATATTTAATAACATAAATCTCTAAGTTACTTTCAGTAAAATAACTGTATAATATTCTAGTTTATTTTCAACGTCTCTTTATATACCCATCTTTGTTCACTACAATGTGAAATCAATAAGGGATCATCTCATCATTACGTTCTTCTTTTCTTCAAGTTTTTGTCACAAAGAAACCAAAAGTGAAATCTATGATTCATGGGATTTAAAAGGTAATAAAGACACCAGTCACCTAAATAATGTGACAATAAATTTAGTCAATTAAACTGAAAAAATGATATAAGAAAAAAAAATTCAAGATTGACTATCTATAAAATTTTACGTGAACCTTAGGTCCAACTTTTCTTAATTTGATTTGGCTTATTTAAAAAGTTTAACAAAATAATGAAACATCATATATGTGTTAATTTTTATGGTCCGAATATGAATGATCTAATATTGAATGATTAGTTAAATTTTAACTTAATGTGAGTAATTTAACGCACAGTTTATAGTAGACTAAGAGTTTGTGTATTTAAATATAAATTATCATTAATACTATTATTATGATAATTGTAATAAATAAACTAAGGGCAACCTAAGTTTTTCACAAAAATGTAAAGGACGAATAAAGAAAATAAAAATATTTTGCTTGATTTTTACTTTAACATATAGAGAGTGATAGGATAGAGTCGGGGGTTAGTTGAAGTGCCCCAAACTAGGATTGGTAGGGCAGGTCCGTTTGGGGTCATGACAATTTAATTTCCCTTTACCATCTCTAGAACTAGAATTTAGATTGAAATTATGATATTTAATCAAACTGAATTCAATTATTAAATTTTAAATTAGATTAGGTATGTTATCTTCGGCTTATATGAAATAATTTAAAATGAGTGTGATATTAGCATCCACATTAGCAGTGCTAAAGTAGGTTGTTAATAGAGTTTTTAGTTTATAATTCAAAAAACAATTTACATTAGTGTTGTTAAAGTAGTTACTAAAAATATTTAATTTAACAAGTTGTTAATTTTATTGTTAAAGTTAGCAATAAACTTAACACTTTATATGGTATTATTTCTTCTTTTTTATTTGAATTAAATTGGGATTGACTCACTCTTTGACTATTAAACTGGTAATTAAATTTAAAACTTTTAGTTAGAATCACTAATATAACATAAATTAATAGTTAAATTTAACTTGTCTATGTGTCCTTTAACAATCACTAAGAACTTTGATTTTTACTTATGTGGATAGTTAATTTTAATATTACCAATGTGGATGACAAAAAAGAAAAAAGTATCCTAGGTGACCTTTAATTATCCACATTGGTAGTGTTAAAATTAACACTACCAATATAGATGACAGAAAGAAAAAAGTACCCTAGGTGTAGTATTATTTTAACACTATCAACGTGAATAGTTAATTTTAACTCTACTTTTTGCTTAGGAAAAAGAAAAAAATGCAAGACAAAACTTTAACATTGGACAATAATTTTATGGATAATAATTTATAATTTGCTCTCACTTAACAGCCGGTATTAAAGTTCAAATTAACACCTACACGGTTCTCAAAAAGGCATTTGCCGCATTTCTATACTCTTTTATGACTCATAAGACCTTGTACTTTATCCACACGTTGACCTTCACACATTAACATAATTAGATGCATCTAAACTCAAAATAATGATAATGCATGTGAACAAGTATTTAAGCAACATGTGCAAGACGTATGCACACAAGCATGAATTTACACACTTCTATAAATTATCATTTTAAGAAAAACTGGATCAGGTACATTTAAGTAAATATCGGGTGAGTATGTGCAAAATTTATATATGAAATATGTACAAATAGTGTCTCTTTAAGCGAGTGTAATTTTATTCACCTCTTTTAATAAGGGTATCTTTACCTTCTGTTAAAGGGGTTATAATAATTATTAAAGGGGAAGAAAGAATGGTTAATATTAGAGAGAGGGTTAAAGTATTAAGAGAGAGGGGGAGAGATTTTAGATTATAGCATGTTAGCAGATTAATTTATTTTTTCATTTTTTTTTAGTTTTTTCTCTTTCGAAGGATACTTTTTTATTTGGACAAAATCGGATAGATATTTTAATCAAAACATATTTCAACATAGATTTTAAATTAAAGATCTTGTCAACTACTTTAATATGATTTAACTTTAAAGATCTAATATATATATATATTAATTAATCCACTTAAGTTCGGTACCTTTTGTATTGTAATTTTTTCGCCTTTTTGATTTGGTAAATTTTACTGTAACTGTTCTTCTTTTAACAAAAAATTTTGTGAAAGAACTCTGAAAAGACTTGAATCTGTGACTATTAGATTTAACAATTAAACCTTAACCATTTTGCTCATTTGTTTTGTTTGTTAATATTTTTCACAAATAAATTAAAATACTAAATCAGAAACGTCAATTATAGAACAAACTTTAATTCATCATAATTTGTTAATTCACCATCTTTTTCATGTGTATTGGTATTTTATTTAATGCATTTTACCAATTTTTTTAATTTGTTAGTTCTATTAGAATTTTTTAAAATGAGATGGGTAACATATATTTTTTTCCATTATTGTATATACGTATGAAAGATTATATATAAGAATGTATATTGTCTTTTAAACAATTTTATCTCTTTACGATTACTAATTCCGTTGATCTTATTGATTTAATTAACGTATACTTATATTTTTATATTTTATACAGAGGTGTAAATATTACAAATTTATATTTAACTATCTAATAACATATTTTAATAAATTTTTCTACTCGTGCAATGCACGAATGACTTAACTAGTTATAAATATATCGCCCGATTAAAGGCATTAAAGAGAACAATTAAAAGTATTATATATATTTTTTTAATTTTGACCCATATCTCATTTACTTTTCTTTTCTTTTTTTTTCCTCAAACACCTTATCTCATTTACTTGAATATTTACTTGAATATAAATTCAAAGAAATAATATTTACAATTTACTTGAATTAATAATCAAAAAATGATATGAGTTAAAATTAAAAAAAAAATAATGCTTTTAATTGTTTTTATCTGGTGATATACTTATTATTAGATCTTAAAAATTAACTCATATTAAAAGCAGTCAACAAGATCTCTAATTTGAGATCTATGTTGAATATGTTTCGGTTAAAATATTGATCTGATTTTATCCAAATAAAAATAATTTTAAAAGGTGAAAAAAACAAGAAGAAGAAGAAGAATAAATTGACCAATTAACGAGGCAATAATCTAAAATCTCCAAATCTCTTTCTTAATGGCTTAATTACACAAATAGCCCCTAACCTTTCCCTTCGTTTCGCAAATGGCCCCAACCTTATAATTTTGCGCTGGACACACCTAATGTTTACTTATTCCTTCGGAGATGGCCCTTGTCACCTAACTACGTCCAAATTCCACGTTAAAATGATGCATAGCCTACACAAAACTATTTAGAATAGTTTGAAAATGTATTGGGTTTTCATTATTGTGTTACGAGTTTTCTACATGTCTTTGATGTGAATTACGCTGAACATTTTTTTTTTTGGTTTAAGGTTTTCTCTGCATGTAAGATTGTGAGTATTGGAAATATTCTTAAATTTTTGTTGGGTTTTTGTTTTATTGAGAATTCGACTCATCCAAACACTGTATATTTATTAAATAGAATAAATTGAGAAATTACTGGAAGGATCCGACAAGTAAAAAACCTTCCACCGAGGTTTCTGTTTATCAAAATGTCTTAAGCTCATTAAGATTTTCACATTAATAGAAACCATGCCACATTTCTTAAGAGAGAATATAGACTTTTCCGTTTTGACGGGAAATGATAAACAATGAAATATCTAAATAATTTAATAGACACATATACCCCTAGAGGTGAGAAGATTGCGAGCAAGCATTACTTTATTAGCGAATTTAGATGGAATTGGATGGCAAGAGCCATCTCCAAAAAAGTCAACAAACGATAGGGGTGTTCAATGAAAAAATGAAAGGTTAAGGGCCATTTGCAAAGTGAAGGCAAAGGTTAGGGGCCATTTGCGTAATTAAGCCCTTTCTTAATTATTACTTTAACCCACCGCTCCCTTAGTAATTCTAACCCCTCTTTAACGGAGTGTAAAAGTACTCCGGCTAAAGGAGCGAACAAAATTACATTCTTTTTTAACCAACATCAATGACAAAAGAGATTACTTATTTTGAGTCGGAGGAAGGAAAGTCAATAGTCAATGGTTAATGGAAGTTACTTGGTGACAGACAACTCAAAATATTTAGTAGTCTAAAAGAGGTCAATAAATGTGCCCTGATCACTACAAGAAATATCGCCTACAGCGGTGACAATTTCTGACGACCTCAAAATTCATTGCTACAGCTTTGGTTGTAGTGGTGACTACTAGTCGCCGCAGTAGAGTAATCTCTGTAGCGGCAACAAACTGATGTCGCCGCTATAGGTCCAATATAATATCGGACCTACAGCGGCGACAACATATTGTCTATAGCAGTGACATGAAAGTCGTTGCTATATTGTTAGTGGGAAGATTTCCCTCCTTTATTGAGCCTTATACCTATGATTTTTCATTGCTATAGATACCATATTTATTACTATTGCTGTAATAATTTATATAATATCTATTTTAGTTGCAAATATTGAACTGAAAATTACTTTAACTCAATTGTTGAAAGGCATGGGGTGTGAAGAGGAGCTCCCGGATTCGAGTCTGGGTAGAGGCACAATGATGCCTCAATTAATTATGGGGGAAACGGGTCGGGTCATAGGGAGGGGGCTAGCTGGTTGGCTGGGTCGGGTCAAATTTTTTTATGGCCCAAAATGGTAGATTTTATAGCGACGACATTCATGTCGCCACTATAGATCTGATAGTCGTTGCTATGAGGCTATATGTATGAGCTTATAGTAACAAAATCGTTGCTAAAATTTATCGTAATAGGCCTATAGCAGCGACTACAAGTGAGATTTTTTGTAGTGTAAATTGGAACTGGCTTGAGGAGTTGTCCTACTCCAGCTCTTAGAGTATTTATATTAGTGTTGTGAAATTTAGCTATTCACATAAGTAAAAAATACAATTTAAGAAGTTATTAAATGTCACATAAGAAAGTTAAATTTAACAACTACTAAAATGTTACCTTGGATGTATTAAATAAAATCACTAAAATTTACTAAAGTCTAAGTGGACTCTATTGTTGTCAAAAGTTATTGGTTAAAATTTAGCACCTAGGATTTGACGCGGTTAATGTAAATTTACTTGCGTTGGTGGATACAGATTGTGGAGATATTAGAGCTGAATGTGAGCTTTTGATTGAGATGGGACGCGCCATGTGTAATCCTTACAAATTCCATGTAGCATGCTTTAACAAACTTGGAAGTGGAAACTATGTAGATTCAAATTGTAGGTAAATCGATGAGTGTCGATGTTCGTATCGCTGTAATTAATCGTCTCAAGTTAAATAATTATAATTACATGAAATGAAATAAATCGAGTTTTTCATAGGGAGTTCTGTGTGTGGGAGTCATTTAATTTACAAGAACGATCAGTTTCTTTACAAAGGAATTCTGATGATGTCTTCATCTGACTTTCTAGATTAATTTTTTCCTTTCAGCAGGATCTTTTATTATCATTCAATTTGCTAATATTGTTATAAAGTTTTCTTAATTTTGCACTTTGGAGGCGATTTGATATAGTTTCTAACAAAATATATAAATAAATGACGCTATCTCGGTTTTATGGGATACAATTAAATGATATATATTATTATAAGTTGATTTGAATATATTTTTAACTTAGCTCTCTATGTTTATTGGAATTTGTCACATAAACCCAATATTATTTTCAATCTGGACATATAACATGATTCTTTCTATTTGAATTTGAATCAATTAAAGAATAAATATAAAATACATAAGAACATTCCAGTTGGAATTTCCTTACTGGATAATATTACCCATCCGACCAACTAATTAATGTCTTATCCCTCGTTTTAAATATGTAGCACTGTTCTTGGGATTTTGATAATTATAGAGGAAAAAAACGCTGTTTGTTCCTAAACCTTCACGAGCGTGTTTGATTAGAAATATTTTCCATAGAAAATGTCAAAATTTTGAAAAATTTGTCATCTTCGTGCGTCTAATCGGCAAATAAAAACAGAATTAAAATTCTACAATACAATTCTTTTAAGCATAATTTTTCTCATTTTTCTAAAAAATCAAATCTCAGTTTCCTACATCTCTCTAAGTAAAATGTTTTACACGGCGGTTAGAAAATATTTTGCTTTCCATCTTTTTGTACCGAACGCACCTTACTATAAAAGATGATGATTTTACTATTAGGGAAAAAAATAATTTAAAGATAAAATTCACAATTTACCCTATTTTGTGAAAGAATTTGTAAAAGTTTCCCCTCAAATATCAAGACTAGTTAATACGTCTTTCCATCATCATTAATTTTAAATAGTTCTTATTGAGACAGAATCATAGAATAAGTATCAGTGCATATATAATAGGTAGTCTTACAGAAAAACAGAAAGAAGGAAAAAAGGAATGAAGTGCTGGGGAGTAGACGTGGTGCCTGCCCTTACTCTACTTCTGCTTCTGATCAGCAGGGGTAATTATTTTCCGTCACAACTCCACTTTATTTCAACTTTTTTCCCCTTTTTTTTAAGGATTTTACAATTTTTTTTTTAAAATTAGGATTAACATGTAAAAATTGATCATCCTTGAATACAGGTTGTGAAGAAATTACAGCTCGAAGTGAGGTAGAGATTTCCCCCAAAAGTCATCATCTTAGAAAAGGTAAGTGTATGTTAGTTCCGATCTCTTATGTCTCGTGTGACTATACAACTAGACGTTTATGTGGTGGGAGAACAATGGGAACCCACACGTGGATTCCCAATGATCTCCTGTCACATAAACATTGACTGACGACATAAATCTTCCCAGACGATCATTTTCAAAGTGCTAGTAGATGCAAATGTGTGTGTCTATTAAACCAAATTGGGTTTGGTGTATGGAGCCTGACCGCCAATAGAAAACAGCCACGTCACATGACACGTGTGACGTGACTGTTTTTTATTGACAGTCGGACTCCATACACAAAGCCCGATCTGACTCTCTAAAGAACGACGGATGCAAATTATTAATGTAAGTTATTTGGTTTGGTGGACACAGTTTATGCAGTTATAAGTCCAGGCCGGTGTGAGAAGGAAATAACCTTTGGAGGTGATTTGTGTGATAGGGAAAAATGCTACAAAGCCTGCATGGACGAAGTTGGACAAATGAGTCTTATACATGCACGTTGTAAAACTATCGATGGTTGTTTTTGCGAGTATCGCTGTAATTACTTGCCCAGCATTAATTAATTATTAAGAGAAATGAAATAATTACTTTTATTTACTATTGGTAATTAATAACTAAGTCCAGATTTTGGTCCCGAGCTCGAACCACAGCCACCCATCTCCTATATTCCCCTTGTATTAAAAAAGAAAAAAAAATGAGAAAAAAAAAAGAGTAGTTCCAAGGTCGTCAATCGTCATTTTTACAACAGCAGTAAAGTAGATTTAATAAATATATAAAAACAATTCACTTATTGTTAGCATCTAATAAAAAAAATGTCAACTAAACTACATCTCATCTCGGGATTAGAATTACTGTAATCTATTTACGTAACCGCAAAATCAGATTTTTTTCCCCAATATCCAAAACCTGTTGCAAGAGCTATTAATTTCAGTCAAATCTTTCTTGGTAGCTATTTATAAATTCAATCTAATTCAAATGAAATTGTGTAAGAAAACTCAATTAATATTGTTGAAAAAATATAATATTAGAATATATTTCCTAAAATACCATATTTCATTTACTCCATGTTTCACTTTAATTGTTCTTTCTCGCAAATAATTTTCGGTTGGATTTTAAACCTTCTATATTTATGCTAATCAATACGCCATTATATATTAGTTTAATTTAAAGATAATTCACCATTATATTAGTTTTTAAAGATAATAATACTACAAACTTACGATTACCCTATATATATATAAAAGCCAGACCTGACCATACATATCATCATGAAGTGCTCGGGTGTGCTTAATATTGTTTTATTCCTGCTTCTGGTCGACAATGGTAATATTTTTCATTTTTTTCATTAAGAAATTGAGATAGGATAATGAGCCTATTGCTTTCAGTTTTAGTCAGACTTTCTAGAAATGATTAATGTAAATTTAATTACTTGTGTTGGTAAATGAAGGTAAATTGCGAAGAACTTACAGCTTCAAGTGAGGTAAAGATCTCTCCCGAAAGTGACCTTTGCGAAAACGTTAAGTGTTAAAGAATACAAAATTTGCACTCGTATATGCTTGTTAATCATAATTTTATATTTAAATCACGCAGAACTTAGTTCTGTTGTGATAAGCAAGATGTGGTGCATCGAAATTAATATAAAATAACATGGTATTAATTTGAATCTTTAAGTAATTTCTCTGGGACGAATTTTGTTAACATTTTCGTCTTACTATATATAATTTTTTGCTCGAATCTTTCCCTTCAAAATGTGTTGATGTACATGTATTTTTGCTTTAGTTGACACAGATTATGGAGGAAGTCCAGGCCCGTGTACCATAGAAATAACCTTTGGATGTGATTTATGTCAAGGGATATATGTACGAAAGCTTGCCTCGATAAAACTAGACAAATCAAATTTTTATTTGCACATTGTACACTCATCGATACGTGTTCTTGCACTTACAATTGTGTTAGCATTTAAGAAAAATAAATAAATCGAGTAATTCGTGCCCCAGGCCCAGAATGGATTTTAATCTATTTTATTTTTTATTTAATGTTGAGTAATAATTTTTTATTTGGCTTTTAATTATGGCACATTATGAAATTTTCAATTGATCTGCTCACAAATTAAGGGCTAAATGAAGAAGAGTTAAAAAGGCTGGATTGTATTCCGTGACCACGGATCCAGAGATTTCAAATAACAAGAGTGAATGGTGACAATAAAAATAAAAGTTAATATAGGCAATATTTTATAATTAACACCCAAAAATATTTTTTGAAAAAAATCATGAATGACTATAAAATATTACGTCAAAGAATTAACTGTAAATTCAAATCAAATCATTAGAAAATTACCGCAAATCTTAAACCTTTTGTAACTCAGTATAAAAAAAAAAAAAGACATAAACTGCTAAATGATGAATGGCTTATTAAAATAGTGAATATTATTTCTAAAATGTAAAATCAAGCAAAATTTTAAACAATAAACAACATTTGCAACAATCTTAAAATTTAACATCAAGCCCGTCTTGTTGAATTGCTAAAAAAAGAAAAGAAAGAGAAAATTTATCTGAAATTGAGCAAAATTGTCATTTGAAACAAGAAGCCTGAATATCCATCTTTAGCACTTTGATCTCAATAAGGAAATCTAAGAGTAATTTATTTATAAGTTAAGAGTAATTTATTTATAAGTGCTCATTGCCGATTTCATCATTATGTATTTAGAAATTTAGATTCTTTTATTTTTCTGATAGGTAGTGGAAACGTTGATTCTAATACTTTTACTCTAGAATTTGACAAAAGAAGAGGAAAAGACAAGATATTAATAGAAATGAATTACAACTTTGCCCTTAAGTTTTTTATTTCTTTGAAGAAAAGAGTATGTATTAGGGGCTAAATATGGAAATTCATTATTCTAAGTTATTATATTTCAAGATTTTTTTGGCTGTGGGAGCCACTACCCCAAGGGCACCACTTTGAATCCGCCACAAATCAAATTTGCAGACTGTATTTGGGATAATTGGAGCTCACGCCAACCGGTGGCTCTGCGCTGAATTTATATATACAATTGAATAGATCCAAAAAATGGGTACAATCTGGTACAATCAGCCAATTGAAATTCTACAGCAAATGAAAAAATATCCCCTGCATTCTTGTGTACGAAAGATGCCTTTTCTAACCTCCTAATTAGGCTGAATTGTAAAGAGCATACAGAGGAAAGTA